>QYTT01090321.1:16715-42201 GCA_006980735.1 Dasypogon diadema
TTTTTTGTCTACAGATCTGGATCTTGTAGCAAAACAAAAAAAACACACGTCAGTAGGATTGCCTTAGCCACTGGTATCAAAAATATATCGCGACGCCCTGCGCAGGATTTGGACACCACCGGCGTGGGTAATGAATTGAGTGAAAGCCGTTTTGTCGTTGGATATAATGTCTAAGATCACCTTATTATCAGGGGAGCAAGAGAAGATTTTGTTCATTTACAATTCACTTCTTCTTATATACCATCCCTTATCTATAGTGCATAGACTCATTGGAAAAGTCTGCTGGGGCATCTGATGGTAGTTTCATGGCATGTTCGCATCTTCTACCCAGATTCAACCGTTAAGTAGTGCCAAACTCAATACATTACAATATACCAAATTTTCTAGTATATCATTCCCTTTCCTATACCTCAACTGTGATAAAGACGAGATCAGCAGGCTAAACTGTTATACAAAGTAGCTCAGCTCGAAAAGTAGACATGAATTCGGACAGAGCTTATCTCGTTGTGACGTCACGTTTTATTATAATGTATTCGAACAGGCCCTTGGACTTAAAATTTCCTTTCTAACCATTCCATTTGTGCTATAACAAATGTTGTAGTTCTCTCTCTCCATTTTTGAATAATAATGCTCTTCACATTTCGCGTAGCCATTCAACTAAGTCGTGGACTCTCTTGAGGCACAACGAATCGTGTCAATTTTAATTCATTATACTACATCTAAAATTCAATGCTATTCGCTCTCTCCAAACCAATTGTAAGACTCTATCAACCTTTTGCCGTAAATGATGTAAGCACTTCAATTAAACTGACATAAACCAAAGACCTAAATGGAGCAGGTATGTGGTAATCTCTGCTGGTATTGATCTTAGCTTTTATCGGACTCAGGCTCTAATGTAGCTCCCTCATTTGGCCAGAGACAAAATTTACCGTATTTTCCGTATGAGATAAAGTTAAAATGCATCTAATTTAAAATATAATTCTTAGAGCACCGACGTAATATCTGTAGCATCCCATACGCTTTCTCTTTCATCCATGTCTCAATAGACACTGCCTAATGAAATCTCTAGTCCTCAAATTCATCCTCTTCTTGTTCTGAAGCCTTTTTGAATTTAGATAAATTATCATCTTCTGTTTTTCCCCTTAACTACTTACTGTAGTTATTCAAGGGCAATATGCATCAACACCTCACTCGATTGTCTAAAGTTTTCCCTTACGTTCCCTTTTTCAATCCACCAAAACTAAGCTACATCATCATACGATATCCCTTGACCTTTGGCTGTACATATAAAAAAAATCGAATACTTGAACAATTTGTAATACAGGTATCCATATATTCTTTTTGTTGTGGTTTTCTTGTAGAAGATGAAATTCAGATAGCTTTTGCGGAGACGTTTTTTGAGAAGCTTTGGATGTCTAGCCAAGAAAAAATTACTTCAACTACATTCAGATTTGATTTCACTGAGTTTCTGTTGCAATAAAAAATAAATTTTCTCAGAATAACACTCTCTTCTCGATTAAGTATTCATGTCACGTAAAGGCATTTTTATGTTATTAACATGCGATCGTGTAGTTAATGAGACTTCACAGAAGGTACCTGTCTACTTCCCTTGTTTTGGATTAGTAACAATTTCAGGAGGTCATTCCTCACACAGCCTTTTATTTTCTTCCATCAAATTAGTGATTATCTAAGCAGAAAGAACGTAATTTTCCTAAAAGCTAACCGCCTACGTAGAATGCAACATCTGATTAACGTCTGACATTATTTGTTTGATGTATACGTACCTACCATCAGGATGGAAAAACAACTTACCTAAATTGATGTTGGGTCAAAAAAATTTTTATGCCCAGAAATAAAATAATGTGAGACTGTTAAAGAAAAGGTTTACTACTGGGAATCCCAGAATTGATTATTCTTTTAAAACAGCCCTAAAAATGCCGCCGGGGGTTGAATCTCTTTGCATGCAAACATAATATACTAGAAATAAAAGCTTCTGACGTTCTGATCTAAGCAGTATATTCCGGATACGAAAAAAGAAGCGACAGATGTAGGCGGAATAGAGGTTTACAAACAGATGAAATATTTTCGAGATTTTACTGGAAAAATGATAAAATAAGGAGACGGAAATACCTTCAAAAAAAGAAGACCTTTGCGGGTCAGTTTTCCTATAAAACTTTGTTATCTCATAGGGGAAACTTGCATATGGATTGCAAAAGGTCATGGTCAGGTTGGAAATATAAACCCACAACGGAATATTTAAATTTTCGTTACCAGAATACTGTAAAGAAGCAGATAACACGTGAAGAAATTTTGAATAAATCAAGAAAAGTTGCAGAAAGAATTTATTACCGTGGAAGGGGATTTATATTGCTCTTTTATCTCTTTAAACTTTTCTTACCACGATTCCATTTCAGCAAAACAATTTGGGACTTTACTTAAAGCAATTTAAAATACTTGAAAGAAAAGTGGGTCATTTTGGTCCTCCATATCTGACTTAGGATGTAATCTTTTATTTGTCAGTATGACTCCACTAATGTGTTCTATTCTAAATGTTATTTTACGGCCTATAGTTTCGCCAGCTAAAAGCAAAAGATAGACAAGAACTGGGAGTTTGCAATGAATAGAAAGGAAATGATCTAATCCAAGAGTGTGGCATCAAACTGCTTCTTTCCAACTTCAACTCTTCGGAGATGACAATCCCGGAGTTGTTACTCGAATTTGTGATTTGGAAGAAACCTGCATATTGTTAACAGGGGAGCGGAGACAGCTTTAATCGATGAAACACGAAAGGAGATGACTGATATGACTTTACGCAATAGGAAGATGGTGTAGACTGGCATATGGTGTAGACAAGGGCATTCAAAAAAAAGACAAATTTCAAAAAGCATTTCCTTTTACTCGGGTGGAAGATCAGGACCTACTCCCTAGAGAGAGACTTAAGAACGGCGTGAGAAATCCCTTCAAACATGCCAAGAGGAATAGTGAACTGTAGGCATCAAAACACTATAAGGCGAAGAAGAGAGAGTTGAAAAGAACTATTCCGCGACGAAAACAAGCCATCTCTAAAATCAGTAGACTGCATAAGATATTCAAAAAGGTATCGGTCTTTAAAGTTGGAGTTGTTAGAGATAGGACGGGAGAAATGGCAGAGACATTGGAGAAGATGAGCACGATTTTAATGGAGGCGCATTTTTCGAGCAGGTACATCTTGAAGGGACCTTGGATCGTGGCACGAGATTAAACCGGGAAGTCTGAATGGTGTCTTGGGACGAAGTGAAGAGGCTCAGCAGCAGCCATTGCACTATGGCTTCGTGTGAGTAGAAAGAAAGACGGATTCCTTTAAGCAGGTCAGCCTAACATCTTTTCAATTAAGAAAATGTTAATGCATTACTTCGAGTATATTATTCTGAAGAATAATCCCTTAAATTTGAATCAGGCTGGGAAATCAACAGACTCTGTGCTTCATCAGCTGATTAGAGTAGCAGGGGAGGAAATGTATACAAGAGGCATGGCTTGGCTACATTGATGGGCATAGAAGCGGCTTTCAACAACATTCATTATGGAAAACTGAACATTTCCTTACTAAGCCCGGTTATCTATATATTAATTACACAAAGAAAGCTCCCGGTTCCGTATTTTAGTCACTTTTTTTATATGGAGTTTCATCGAGCTTTTCTTGAAATTTTATAATGGCAACACTGATCCGCATCAGTTCGGGGTTGTGTTCATTACTTTGGGGTTGTGTTCCTGGGTAATTTTGGTGTTAAGTTCGGTGTTTGCCGCCGATAAGTATCTAGTATTTATTGGATTTATTGGAACTTTTTTTCATTTCATTATTCTGCATGGAAAATATTTTGCAAGTGTCTTTTTACTGCTTCCTTGCATGGGAGGATTAGGCCTACAGGGGACACTTCTGAAAAAAACGAGCTTTGAAATTTAAGGTGTAAGGGAACATATAAAAACGTTATGTCACTCATATACCTTCAATTTGTGCAATTGCACAGCGGTCTCCTAGTGGTGGCAAAATGGACAACATGTTCCGAAATAAAGCAATCATGATTCAGAGATAGGAAAAGTGACAAAAAGGGTGTTTAAAAGCAGGAGTGTCCTTTTATGTGAAATGTTACAGTTGACTCCTTACTCTCTCCACTTTTAGGAGACGGGCATTCACGTTAGTGACGAGGGGAAAGTGCATATTCACTACCACTTATATCATAGAGAACGCTTTCCAAGTGGTGGAAACGTGGCGTGAAAAGCAAGGCCTCACTATCAATGTGACAGAAGACAAAAACGATAGTCTTATCTTAGGAGGACTAAGAATCGATAATTTAGACCACTTACGCTAACAGCGCTGAATCTCTTCGTCAAGAAGATAACAGTGGAGACGGCACTCAAGATGCGGAGGGACGGTACGTAGTACTCGTCAGGGACCAAGTGTGAGCATAGCAAAATCCTGGATCACGTAAAAGAGATAAGGGAACTCACGATGCCCAAGGTTAGGGTTAAGAAGGTTAGGATAACCGGGAAATTTCACAAGACTCTTATCAATGACGGATCACTCTCAAAGAAGGGACCGGATAATATTTTTATATTCATGGATGGAGCTATGATTGACGGCAGGGCAAATCAAGAATCTACTCGGGAGACTTAAATTTGTCCTGCTATGCTAGTCTAGAGAGATGCACCCCGGTTTACCAGAAAGACCCTGGAGGACACTGAGACGGTGGACACATTGTATGCATCTGACCGGCCTTGGCGAGCAGGATGATAGCTATAACACTTAACTAATACTTAAAATAACAAGAGATGTCAGTCTTAGTGTGTAGGAACTCTATGACACTCTAAGATAGCTAAAATAGCTCTTGGCAGAGGGCCGAAAGGGGACTCAAAGGCTGAGGTCTACTTCGAAATCCCTCGGACGAGGGATTATATATATCATACAGGTAGTTAATAGATAAACAGTTTATTCTAAGCTAGAATATAAAATCCATGCAGCGGTGAGTTTTATTGAAAGAGGGTTATATTCGAAAGCAAGAGAACCTCCCAATATCAGCATTAATAGAGAATAATTCTTTAAAATATATCTGTCAGAATACGTAACAAAAAGTAACATTTTTTAGCACCACATCTTCCCACTATTTCCATAAAACTTTTAAGGCTACCCAACACTTTTTCTAGATAACACTTCACAAAGCTGTCCCCACTTTTGTAAGGATCTTTATAGTTATGTCCGTCTAAAAACCTTAAATTAAATATTTATGTTTATTACGGCGATATTAAAGTCAAGGGACAACTTAAAAGTGACCAAAAACACAAATGTCACAGAACATCCAGCACTGAATTACCAAATGGAGCATTAAAAGGGGCTCGACCTCATCTAAGCATGTTTAATCTCAAGGATAATTTCTCAAAACCATTCCATAAGGATTTGAGTTGGGTCATTCAATCAAAATGGGGGTGTTCAACTAAGATGAATAGCTCTCTTTGGATTTTAGAACGGAATATCTTGTAAAAGTTTTCTTTCCTTTTATAGACCCTTCAAAGAAACATAAGTTTACTCATCAGCACTTTAATAGATAGGACTTGCCACAAGTTGAAATCTATTAATTTCTCGACAGTAGAACTGTTTCTTGAAATTAAAGAAAAACCATAATTTTTATGTTTAAAATATATCCAGTCCGTTTATTATTTTAAAAGTCGAATAAAAGTGGTACGCCCACTTCTTTATATTCAACTTTATAGAGGGTGACAGTCAATTATAAAAGCTATTCCGAAGAGTCTCCTCCATTGGATTTTAAGAATTACGATAATATCTTTGGGTGAAAAAAGGTTTGCGTAGCAACACGAAAAATCTGAAAGGAATTCTATTAAATTTGGGCGCCCGTCTTACCCAATTTGCCCTTTAAAGGTGCACTCGACCATTCCCTTTTGAATACTTTCTGATTGCCTGCTTTTATGTCAAAATGGTCCATCTGCATATTAAATCTAATGGGGACATGATTTGATTCCCGTCATCTATTAGATACACATAGTTAACATATTATTCAATAGCATTAATAGGCTGATTTCCTCCAAACCATCAATTTTCCCCGGGGAGATTGAATGGCATGCCGTTGGTGTTTGATGTCATCTATATTGATTACTGTAGTCAAGTATTTCTTTTTGCCATTTCGATAGGAAGTTGAGTGTTTATTGGTTCGATGACATTCCCAATTGATGTGGGTAGAAAGTTATTAAATTTATTACGCTCATCAATAAAGACAAGTACTTGGAAAAGTTTGCTCTTTTGTTACTTCGCCTTGTAAAAGAGGGTAGTAAATTATGACAGGTCGGGGATATTTTTAGATGCTGATGATCGATTAAATTTTATATGTATGCACTTTCTGTTATTAATGAGTAAATCATAAAGAAAATTATATATATTCGCGACAGTCGAGACGTGAAATACCAATTTTATTTTAGCGACATTTCTTCCTGCTTTTGCATTTAAGAACCACCCTTAGACTGAGATAGTTAGATAGATGTATGTTATTCAAATTCAAATTATTTTTATTTCAATGTTACACAAATAAGATTGAATATTATATTAAGAAAGAAAAAAAGGATTAAAAAGAAAAGTAAGGAACTTAAATTAAACTAGAACTACTCTGGACTGGAGAATTTCACAAAATAATTAGAAGATAAAATAGCAAGTAAGTCAGTTAATTAAGTTTACATGTATGGAGTAAGAAAAGGTAATAGGGGAAAAAATAACCTCTGCTCCTCCTAAACACGCAATTCCAGACTTGGCATTCAGATAGTCCGGTGTTTAATTAAAATTAAATTTTGTAAAAATAATAATGTTCGAAACTTGAAGTATGTTTCCAACGTGTATCTCAAAATTGTCTTTAGATATGCCAAGATATGATCGTAACGTCTTAACCAGCATGAGCCACCTGTCAAAAGGTGCAATAGTAGAGAGCGTAGTACTGTTCCATACACCTTACAAATAAGGCTTTTTATATGATTAGTCCAAGATTCCTAACAGTGCTGCTCTACGGAATTATTACCTTGTCGAAAATCACATGTGGAAAGCAAGAAATGTCCAGTTCGCATTTTTAAATGATAATAACACTAGATTCGGACGCATTTAAGTTTAAGCCATTAACAACAGTCCAGTAGAGCACTCTTGCAAGGTCACCGTTCACCCGGAAAATTACCTCCTCTACCAATCTCAAAGGTCTAGAGATGTAAAGTTGAAGGTCATCAGCATACATGTGATATTTAAAATTACTTAGAACTAGAGAAATGTCATTAATAAACATAGAAAAAAGCAGAGGTTATATAATATAACTTTGAGATACTCCACTCGGTACGATGAGGAGGACGGATGAAGCATCTCCGCAAAACACACTCCCCTCGCTTCAGAGAAAATGAAATGCTTTGAAAAAGTTAAGGAAGACCAGTGCATTAAGTTTATTATCATGTTATTTCATTTATTGCTGTGGAACAACTATGCATGGATCTGAAACCTGATTGAAGATTCGACAAAAGACTTTCCCTTTCTAAGAAACTACTGATTTGGCTGTGTAAATTTTTTTTCAAATGTCTTAGAAAGAAATGACAAAGTGGAGAAAAGAGCGTGCTTCATTGAACTGTGGCATTTCTTAGGTGTAAATAGTACTTTTGAGTATTTTCAGACAGAAGGAATCAAAAACCTTAAAATTATATTGCTAAATAAATACGTAACTAGCATCCACGTCGGTGGCCAAGCGGGTTGAGCTCTATGCTCTGTGCCCATAGGTTCGAATCTTCAAAGTATCAGAGATTGAGACATTTCTAGTGGCGAGAATTGAAGCCACTGGGATGTTGCACAGTAACAACTTCATGCCAAAAATTGTGGCTGCTTACTTGCAACATTTGGCAGGTTAAAATTTCCTAATCTGCTCCCAAGACCAATAAATTAGACTTTACATCAGCTTTATGGACATGACTAAAACTAAACCCAGGCAAACCTATAATACTATTTGAGTAACCATCGATGTTGAAATTGAGTAACCATCGATGTTGAAATTGACAGATGCAGTTGAACCTCGACATCGTCCAACCCCAAAATTCCTCAGATTTTGCCAAAGCTCTTCGGTACTCATATTAGAGTTTAATTTAAAATTGTAGTAGGTATTTTTAGCACGTGAAATCTCACTGTTTATCTTGTTTCTCAAGGAGTGACAAATGTCCAAATATTCTGAAGTACGAAACGGCGCCATCATTTCGTCCTGATATCAAAGGCTTAATTTTTCGACTAAACTGAGGAACTCAAGGATTGATAATGCAGCGGTTTTTTAACGAGACGTATGTATTTAAAAAAAATACGTAATAAGTGTCGGAGGTTAGATAATAAATACCTAAAATTACCCATTATTTAATAAAATTTGAAAAGGGTCAAAAACAGTCGCGTGGAGCATCAAAATACCAACGGAATAAAAATGAATAACTTGGCCCAAATCACTCAGTAAACTTAAAGTTAGCAAAAAAAAAAATATTCCAATCCAATCCAAAGCAAACGAGACAAATTCAAGATATTTAATGCGAAACACATTCTTGCAGAATAGTGTAATTGAAAAAGGCGCAATTTTGCTAGGCTGCATTTCAAATGCTATCCCTCATGGTGAATTTTTTTATAGGTATTGCATAAGCTCAGGAGACAACCCCATGATGCACACAGCACAGCTTAGGCGGAGGGGAACTAGGAAAGTGGAGATAGTGGTGGAGACTGACAAATGTTGCAAGTGAGCCACAACGTAGTTCTTCTTAGTGAGTCTCTCAAAAACTCGTTTAGTAGATACAGAGGTAACGTCCTTCAGTAAGGTGGACGTTTTTAAGATTTAAGACTGGAACAGAATGTGCAACTGTATTCACTATAAAATCTGACGAGATCTCCCTTAGAGAGAAATAAGGGGGTATTAAAATTTCAGTGGTAGAAATGCAAAAACTCTCTGACGAGGATAAGTTTTGATATAGCAAAGTTTAAGTAAGGAAAAATAGTCAAAAAAGAAGTCAAAAATTTTTTTGAGACTTTTAATTATATTTCCCTAAAATACCATGCAAGAGAGAATATATATATACATAGCTACCTCTCTGTGGATTTCAAAAGCGGTCGCCCTGATAATTTTACAAATGCATGTTGCATCTTTAAAACTCATCTAAAATGCCTGGTTAGTTTTCCTGGAGGGGTTGAAACTATATGGAATAGTCTTGAATTTCTCACGTCAAAGAATAATTCTCACCGCAATTTCTCTTTAGAAAATGACAGTAAATTAGAAAAAATTCTTGGGTGTTTATAACAACTGCAAACTACAGATGCTTTTAATTTTTGCACGAACTGCTTTTGCACGAACACTTTAGATTTATCGCAAACCGAATTCAACTTAATTGTTATTAAACTGTCGGGGTTGTTATTATTTTTGGCACGAAAAACTTCTTGTACAGGCGGTGTTGGAATATTAATGGTGTTACAAGGCCCGGTAACAGAAATGTTGGGGCTCGTTACTATGTTCGCCTTATGCAGGGTTGCCACTTTGGATCTACAGAGCCATTTGTGTCTCTATATCAAAAAAACTTTTAAAATTGGCTCCTTGGCTCTTTTTCAACTTAAATGGCTCTTTTGCTTTCTTTCAACTTTATCTAGAATTATAACTCGTTTTTTTCCGAATTATTCGCAAAGAAAAAGATTTTTCGCGCTTACTCTTATAAGAACTCAATATGATTCAAGAATTGAAGATTTTGGAACTAATTCCTGCCTCTTTAGAAGAATATATGTTTAAATTTTGTATACACATAGGTGTTTATATAATCGTGTTTGATTTGGCTCTTTTCTATCCGCATTAGTACTTTTTCTCGGAAAATTTGGTTTAAAAATACATATTTTGTTGAGTGGCAGCCCTGCTTATGGGCCCTAGAACCAGAAAATCAGACGAGGTCTCCACCAGAGACGAATAAGGGAGGATTGAAATTTCATTGGTAGAAACTGTACCGAATACAGTCTATACGTGGCAGCGAAAGTGTTAAAAACTAGAAAAAATATGATCTCAGGCCCTTCAGTTTTGTTTGTATACTTTTAGAAGGTAAAACGGTTGAAGTCGGATATTTTAAATGGATGCCGCAATATAAGTATTTTACTCAGATCATGGTAAGGACTCCGATTCGGACACCATCTTTTTTCTGAAGTCAGAGCAGCAACTGAATTTCTGCTAAAAACCACGGCTGCTTTTGTAAGTTATCATAAATTTTACAAGGACGAGAAAGGTAGCTACTTAAATGTTAAAAGTAACTAAAAATAACAGGCAGCTCGTAACTCGTGGCATGACCCTCAAATCCTTAAGTTCAGCGAATTGGGAGTAAAATATCTGTGAAAAATAGACGATATCAGAATAAAACCATCGAGTTTGCTATTTTAAGGTATAGCATTATAAAAGCCAGAAGTCAACGATAGTCTTAATAAACGGGAACTTTACTAACATTTCTCCCAAGAAACTAAAATAAAAATAGTTGAATAAAAGGAAGGCTGTCAATGGTGATAACTTTTCGTACTGGATGTTGGAATCATTGTCTGCGAAGATTTTTTTGCATTTGATATTACTACTTTGGATATTTCGAAAAGTTTTATCAGAGTCTAGGATCCTACCCCTTTGAGCAAATTCAAAGCACCTTATTTTGATATTTAAGTCATAAACGGCTAAAATGTTTCTTTACTAACCGTACGACCTGCGTTGCACTCGACAATGTGATCTCTAATTTAAATCAATTTAATACTATAATCTGTCCCAAAATTATTGTCAGTACAGCACTTATGGGAGTCCACGTTAGACGTTGGTTGTTTCCGCTCCTTTTTCGTTGTATGCTCGAAGCATTTTATTCAATTTCCATTCTTACTAAATACCCAATTCACGGTACAAATCCGACGAAATGACACTTAAAATGTGTCAGTGACGGCACCATTATCTTCCAGCGAAAGCAAAACAAAATGCAAAGAGAGCTGAGTACATAAGGAGACGGAAATAACCTATTGTTTCAAGAAAGTAACCGAATTCACTTGTAACCGTCAATGAAACTTGACTTCGGCTTCGGCACAAGCAAATGAATGAAATGAGGAAAATAAAGAGACCAAAAAGAATTACAAATCAAAGCGCGGTGTTACTGTTTTAATGTGTTTGTTTTTATCAGAGGTAGTGAATGCTTAATTTGTAAATACCAGAAATAGGAAATAATTTTTATTCTTTGGTTTGTTTTTATGGTAATTTTGTGCTGCCAAATAAAACAATTTCTTTGAGTTTACGAAACAGGCTTCAATAAAAATTTCTCATCAGAATAACAATTGAGATTGCAAGGAATTGAAATTTTGTCCAGTGGAATTTACCAAACGGCAACACTTTTCCTAATTATCTTTGGTTTTGTTCTTATTTAAGTGAAAATAGGTCTGTATATGGTTGAAAATCTAGGCAACAAATGTCAAACGAAGAATTTGCTTTGATGGTAGGGATTTCAAACACACACTTCTCTGACTGTTTCCAGCAGCATTTTGCATGTCCCATGACCTCATTCATTACTTGTCCCTGTTATAACTTTTCGCTCATTTGGATGCTTCTTGTTATTGCTATTTCATTATTCTAGGTACAATTTAAATATAATTATTTCCCTGCCACTCAGAATGTAACCAAAACATATCACATAACCTCTTTTATATCAGCTGATAGCTGCCATTTCTCTGCCAGATTCCACTCATCCTAAAAAGCAAGATTAGAAAACTTGCAAATCTGGCAGGAGGAGAAACTGATAGCTTTTGCCAGAAAATTTTAAACATACGGATTTTGGACTAAAGCTGGCTGTTTTCAAACATACAGACCTAATCCCTCAAAAATCTATAACTAACTATAATTTGTAAATGGAATACAATACTAAATGGAAGTAATGGCGCGGGAGGGAGCTGCTTCTGATTTCCCACCCCTCCCGACGGGGGTGTCGACGAGGTACCTCTTGGGGCGCATTGCAAACTGGGCGAATAACTAACATCGTCAGATGTGGGACGTGAGCCCACTTGGCGGTACGACCACGGAACTGTGGGGCCCTCCGAACGCCTACCTCACATCCAAACTTTTTAGATTAAATAAACCTTCAATAAGGTTACTAGTTTCCGTCTTGACGGGACACAGTTTCCTAAGGGCACATCAACACAGGATCGGTCGCTCAGACGATCCCGACTGCAGGGGTTGTGGGGAGGAGGCGGAGACAGTGACACACTTCTTGTGCCATTGTCCGTCACTCTCGGCGAAAAGATTCAGACACCTGGGACACTACTTCCCTGACGAACTGCATCAGGTGGGCGAGAGGGGGTGGGACTGTATACTGGCTTTTACAAAAGTCGACCGGGTGGATGAATTGCTGACAACAGCTGTCCCACCTTCTTAACTTCTCGGGTGGAGGAACAATGGGCCTAGTAGTTAATACTGGGACAGGGCATAGTGTACACAGGAGGTCCCTATTTTGTCTCCTACTATAATAAAGACGGGGAAGGTGTAGACTGTAATCTTTTTTTACCAATAGTTTTGAAACGGGTACTTTTAGACAAAGTAGGCACTAACAACCATTGCACTGAACTGGATCCCACTTTTAGTTTATATCCAGCAAAGAATGTTCTTTACATGCCATGAGCTTTAACATGAACATAAAACAGTGCATTTTATCATCAACTAAAAGTGAATAAAAAATAACTTCTTTAGTGTCTCTTATATAACTCCCTTAAAAATGTTTAAATGTATGTAGAACTACACAACTGACTGAAACTAGAAAATTCAAGGGAAATAACTTCTTAAATATTTTTTCTGGTTATATTATGAAAATATTCTTAAAAGAATAAACATATATTCCTATCATTTGAAGGGTATACTTAAAAATTATTTGTTTAAATTATAAGCCATACCTACATTTTATTGTGATTTTATTTGCCTCAGAACACATCCGGGTATCCTACAATCTTAAGTTATCTCACAAGCAATTAACGAAATGGAGAATTCATCTGAGCTTAGGGATTACCACAAGCCTAAAGAAATAAAATCTTCATTTACAAGGGAATTCTGCTCTATCTAGTTGACGCCTAGCATCGTTCTTATGACTAATTGCTTCTTTGGGATGATGAATGAATAAACCTTGAGGACAAATATAGAGCTTTGCAAAGTTTTGTCCTTGATAAGACTACTGAAGAAGTTACGATGAAGTTCAAAATAATTTAATAATATACAAGATAAATGTCTCTTACTTCTCGATTCACTATTTTTCTGTTCTCTCAACAACAATTCTTGAGAAAGTTAAAGCAGTACAGAATTATGAGATTTTCCCATTAAAGTAAGTTTAGAACTTAGTTTTGCAGGCCAAAAAAAAAATCCCTTTTAAAGTTTCTGTTTCAAAGTTCAACAGGTCGTTGTGAAATTTTCCCTTTTGCTCCTTTCACAACTCATTTACAATAGGTCAAGAGTTTTAAGAATTCATTCACCTTTTATGATGTGCTAAACTCTTATGAACCAGACTTATTTCAGTAAATTTCAGGAGTTGGTTTAGTTACAGTGGAATTCAGTTGAAATTTTCAAAGGAAATTTTAAAGTAAAGTTCAGCAAGTCATGCAGGAAAACAAACGAATAGGATTATAAACTGGAAAGTGGTAGTAACCTAGACAGTCACAGTAGTCAGACCCATACGCCAAAAGTAAAAAAAAGAAAGTCCAGGCGCAGTTGCTAAAAATACAAACAATCACTGGTATAAATATTACCGGGGCTGTGAGCACATGCTCCACTGTAGCTTTAGAAGCACTATTGGGCCCTTGATCACTTAACCTGGGAATAGTAAAAGAAGATCTTGCAAGCGCTGGCAGATTGCAAAAAACTGGATTATTTAAATTTGGTTGGCCACCTTAGTATCCTTAATGAGGTAAATCTTGGTCCAATAATCACAATATCCGATATACTTACAACCAAGTGGTGTTGGGCACACCAACAATAGCTTTGCAGCGAATCATCTCTATCAGAAGATTTGAGGGTATGGTATACGGATGGGTCTGAGACCGAATTATCGGGTTTGGGCAATATGTTCTCAAGATTGCACCTGCCAAAGTTAATCTTGTGTGAACGCCGAAACATGGAGGCCATAAACGGATTAAAATTGCAGATCGGAGCCATTTTACGATCTCTCAAAATGTCAACTCAAACAAGCTCTTCAGGATTGGCAGAAAGCTCAGCACATCCCTTACTGGAACAGAACTCAAAGACAAGAAAACATCGTTGGAAATATGTTGCTAAGCACATTTTAAGAGGTTTAAATCTGGAAAAAGTCCCTAGACGAGGACTTACAATAGATCTCGTCGAATCGCAGTGAGTTCGAGGCTGAACAATCTGCATCTCTACTTTTAATGTAATTTAATACTTTGGCAACGATAACTTCACTAGGCAGAATACTGCACTCACAGATTTTATGGCTATTTAGAAATTGGTCACTGTATTAGTAACTCGGCGCAACAGGATTAAACATAACAAATAAAAATAATAACAGAGAGAACTAGGTTTTATCTTCTAGTAAAGGCTGCTGTGTTCGATATAAAAAGGAAAATACAAAACATAATTTGGTCTTCATTGATGATGACCAATAGCTAAAGTGTACTCCAGGTTGTACAAGAATAAATACCTATAGGGTAATTCTATGCAAATATAAAGGGAGACCTTTCTTTTGTAATGGTATTGCCTAAGCTCAGGGGATAACCCTATGCTGCAGCTTAGGCGAAACGATATTATGGAAAGGGAGATTGGGAAATTTTAGCCTGACAAATGTTGCAAGTGAGCCACAATTTTTGGCATGAATTTTTACTGTGCAACATCCCAGTGGCTTTACAGGTACACTTCTTGTCAGTAGAATTGATTCAACCATTGATATCGAAATAAATCGCCGTATCCTGTGCGGGATTTGAACCCATGCTGACAGGGAAGAAAATCTGTATACGTGCCTTAGCCTGCTCGACGACTGGCGTGGGTTTTATGTTCCGTGTGTGTAGCGGTGTTTTGTTCAGAATCGCAAACTTACAGAAGCGGAAATGTAAAAAAGACATAGCTAAGGCCGTTTTGGGTTGCCATAGCTAAAATTATGGGTCTAAATTTAATTTAATTTAAAGTATAGAGTTTATGTTATGTATAAATTACTTCTTCTTTACTTAGAATATTTCAGATGGTCGGAAATGACAACGGTGATGATATCTAAAGTGGTATATTTCTATTTGATTTATTTTGATAGGTCTTGTTATTGTTATGAAAATCTTTATATCAATAGTTTTAAGCACATCACAGATATAGGCATTGAGAGAAATTTTGCAGGTCGCGGGATAGTATTAAAAATTTACGCTTTACGTGGTAAAACCAAACCCTTATCACTTGCCCATAAAAAGACAAATGGCATCCTCCCTATAAACTGTCGATATCCCCTTTCATTATTTAGCCTTAATTACAAAATGTTTGTATTCGAAACATTTCAATGGGCATAAATTTGTGGCCCTATTTACAGGATGCCAACACCTGGATAATGAATTTCGATATAATTCCCAATGGACGTCTCGGTTTGCCATAAATTCGCATTCACGTCAAATTTATTGAATCTTTTTCAGTCCATTTGGATTTTCACATAAAGTTTCAAGGTTTCTGAATTATTTCGCTTCGTTTAATCTGGATTTTTTTCCGATGAATTTTAAAATTTGGAGATGTTCTTTCAAAAAACATTTGTCCAAGAAAACTTTCTTTTTAATAACAAAAGAAAATTTTAGGGTCTATCAAGAACTGAGCAAATCCTGAATTTCAAATGAGCACATGATTTTTAAATATTATACGATATAAATAGCAGTCCTGAAATCGTAGCTACTTTTTGAATTAAAAACGCTCGTCAAAGGAATTTTAACTAATTAGGAGTAACATTGTATTACACATCCTTCTGTTTGCTGAGCAATGAGAATTAATGAAACCACAGACACTTTAATGTAGGTAAATCGTTTCCATTAAATCAAACTGTTTTGTGGTACTAATGAAACTCCGAACGTTCTACAGATTTCGTTCCATGTTTATCAATCTGCATGTATGTCCAGTGTGGGAGTTTAACAATGAGACCACAGCATTGTTACGTTGAAAGCATAGGATAATAATAATAAACAATGGAGATTGGTTCACTTGCAGATTTGCTAGAGTGATTATAGCTGCGGTTGGAAGACGCATTGCCATCACCATGTGATGTACTTGTTCATATCAATTCAAGAAAATTATGTTAAACAAATAGTTACCCTTCCAATTTTCTTGTAGGGGTAGAGGAACTTTAATTTAGTTATACGTCTATGCAATGCAAGCAAACAAAGTTGGAATTGTGAAACTGTTCGTGATTCAACAAAACTGAAAGCAATTTTAGTTTGTCATTTGAGTTGGAAGTAGAATTTGGATGGGATTCGTTAGTTTTAGTTGTGAGACGAAGGTTTAGGTCATTTCATATATGACGATAGGTGAAGGGCTCGAAATGAATTAGATATGGTAAAACTTTAAACTTCTTATGGAAGAGTAAGGGCCGATTTCAATTCAAGTCTTAATCTTCGTCTTCGTTTTGTTATAACAATTAGTGAAGTCACGCCGAGACAACCTGGAACTTGAATAGTTCATGTAACACTTCATCGAGTCAACCTTTGAGTTGACTTAATGCAAATTTTGAATAGCTTTTATTAACCCTTTTACTACCCGTGAGCCAATATATTGGCTTTTTTACAGGCTTAACTGTTATACGGGTACTAAGAGGGTTAAAGGGAAAACATAATTTTTCGTATTATTTTTTTTTTATTTACAATTAGCTAGTAGCGTTTATAATTAAAATGAAATTGTTCGAAACAAAAATAATTTCCATCAATTTCTGACTAACAGGTACAATCGGCCTTAAATATAGTTGGATACAGTGGCGGAGGCAGGAATTTTTTATGGGAAGCGTTTTATAGAATTATTAAAGAAAATTAAATAAGAAATAGTTTTCACCCCTCATTTTTTCTTACAAATTCAAATTCACATTTTTTTAAATGCGGCTCATTTTGCTAATTAAAGTCAAGTCATTAACTATTGGTGAAAGAGCTATTAAAATAGTTACAGAGAGTACCAAAATTATTCGTTCGATTATTTTCTTGAAATTAAAGTTTGCTCATATTTTCATATGTTCGATATAAAAATTATTATTATTATTTCGCTACTTTTTAACAACATCAAATCAGATTTTTAACTAAAGATTTTTTTAAGGTATCGCTTAAGCTCAGGGGACACCCATATGATGCACACAGCACATCTAAAAAGGAACGAAATTAGGGAAATTTTAACCTGACAAATGTTGCAAGTGTGCCGTATTATTTTCACCATGAAATTATTACTGTGCAACATCCCAGTGGCTTTGCAAGTACAATTCGCATACCCAGATAAATCGCCATGTTCTGGGCAGGATTCGAATCCACGCCCACTGGAGAAAAATCTGCAGACATGCTGTAAACATACCCTAATGCCGCCCTTCAATATTATTCGTTTGATGGAAATTTTTGTTGGAAATTCTACTATAGTATATGCTTGCAGAAAAGTAGTTCACGGGATTTATTTATGGTTTAAAGAATGATTAAATGAACTAATTTATAATTAGATAAATCGCAAAAGTTAAACGCAAATCCCGAGAAACAACTCGGGAGCCAGTTAGATTTTATTATAAAATCCGTGAATTAAATAGAGAAATCAGTGAAACCTTTAAACTAAATCAGCAATCACTACATAATTACATGGATTAAAAACGAAAATCGCATAGAAAATCGCAGTGAACATGATGGCAAACAATTCTTATAAAATTAGAAATTCCACAAATGAAAGATATGAGTTCGCCAAAGTCTTTAAAAATAAAAGTGTCAACTTCTTAAAGGACGTTTTCTTTGTAGATGAAAACAGATATAATTTTTTTTAGATCAGATGGCCGGAATTTTTTATATAGAAAAACAAATTAGGAACTACAAGAAACAATTTTTTTTTACCAAACAATCATGGGGGGATCACTTCTCGTTTGGGCTTATTTTTCAGCTAATGCTACTACGGATTAATATCTCTCTTTTGGAGATTTTACGACGCTTTCATTTTCTTCAGAAATCTATTTTTATAACTTTAATAATTATATTTTTGTATTAGGCAAAATAAATATTATTTGCTTACCATATAGACTTCACGCCTTTTAATACTAAAGCAAAGGATTTTTTAACCGCGATCGTTTTTCTATTTAATACTTCCTTTTTGTCCTTATTTTCATAAACTATGAACTTGTCCTAAGGCAGTAAATATTTTAAAAAAGATGGCGGAATCTCATTTCTGTGAGGTATATCCTTTCCATAATTCCTTTGTTTGTATGTTAAAAATGCGGTCTACAATACGATCGCAATAGAATAAAATAAGCACAAAATCTTTTAAAGAATAATATATAATAATAATATATTTCCATTTATCTAGCACGATGCGAATAAAACTGTTATACAGGAGAGACTGACCAAATTAAAAGGACAGGTTTACTGGAACACAAAGATGGATGCTGTTATTAAGTGTTCAATTTATTGGACATTAGAATACTCTCCACGTACGAGTATAAGTCTGACATTTTACAATTTTAATCATCAGCTGTCTAGAGTTGCCATAGAACAGAGAAAAATTATATTTATAATATAACGAGACTTTGATTGAGTTTAAAAGTAATAAGCGTAACGAGAGGATCTGTGCTATTTCTCTGTTCTTTTATCCTTTTATACAAACAAGACAAGTTCCATGCCCTAGACATCTAACATCACCAACTGTTCTAACAAGAACAGTAGCAATTTCATAGCAATAGAACTACAGGCACCTTTTTATCTCTGTCACTACGGGAACAAAAAGAACAGCAAAACTGAAATTTAGTCGGCAACAAAGCTAACAAATGTCTTTTAACAGTGCGAACAGACACGAATGTGCATGTGGATTTGCACGTGAGTATATCAAAAGTGTACGTACCTGAATTTTTCAAAATTATTTGTAATATTAAGTTATGTCAAATAAGTTCTTCTTTACTATTCCAATTGCACGCCAAATAAAGTAGTACCCACTTTGATCCCTTGGATACGCAAACAAATTGATATTGACATTGATGAGCGAGGCTTTTGTTAAAAATACTTTATCAACTGCATCCAGAAAATGTATTTATAAAATAAAAAACAAACTGTCTACAGAGAATTATTTGACACGTTGGACACATGTGTCTGAAGAAAATGCAGATGATGATTTAGTTCCAAAATACATTAATTTGAAAAAAAACCTGATTATGTGTCAGAGAGTGAAATTTTTTACGATATTAATGAAATGTGAAATGACTGATAACTTCGTTATCCAATAAATTGTTAATCCAATAAATTGTTTTAACCTATTTTTTGTGATCCATCACTGCTCTATACAATCATAAAAGAAAGGGACCTTTATGAATCATAGAATCCTTAACCGGTTCATCTCCATATCTTAAAATGGCAACCCTTGGCTTAGGTAAATTTCGTGGACTTTCTACTCTGATGGATTACGCTAGGAAGGGTGTTTTGAAGGGATTATTGAAGTACTGACCGTCATTTATCAATTACAATATTCAGGCAGAGATAGGTGTCTTCAAATCTTACGGAATTTACATTTCCAAAATAATGAACAAATTATGAATTATCCTGTGAAAAAATATATATATATATATAATTTAACGACTTGGGGGATAAATTTCCAGAAATACTCAATTCAGGAAAAAATGAAACTTTTAAGGATCAAAAGGATGTAGACATGATAACTAGTGTCTTCTTGAGCTTGAGTTCTGTTCAACTAGAAAAAAGCAAAAGAAGATATAGTAAAACCAGCTTTTATTCATGGCTAATAATCATATGAAAAATTTGGGTGGCACCGATTGAATGAAAAATCAAAATAAATGGGGAGAAAAAGAAAGTTTCAGAAAAGTATACATAATAGTAAAGTAATAATAATAGTAATATCAATAAAGTCATGAAATGTTAGAAAAATACAAAAAAAAGTAAAAAGTGAAAAAATACAAACAAAAGGAAAAAATAAATGTGTTTTTTTTAGTTTTCTTGTTTATCTTTAAAAACATACTAAAGAATGAAGACGGTGTTGGCTCACATATCAACTCTTCTGTTCTTTAAAGTATTGCCAACCCTATGAGGCACACAGCACAGCTGGGGCGGAAGGATATTAGGAAAAAGAAGATTCGGAAATTTTAACCCGACAAATGTTGCAAGTGAGCTTCAATTTTTGGCGTGAAATTTTTACTGTGCAACATCCCAGTTGTCTCACAAATACAATTCACTTCAGTAGAATTGCCATAACTACTTGTGCAGGATTTGAACCCACACCCATAGAGAAGAAAATCTGTAAGTTAGAATTGGCTGAATATGAGGGAGTCAGTAATACAACGCTGTATTACAGGAGCATTAGTATCGAGGATTAATAAAGTAGACTTTACATTCGCTAACGCTTGCCTTTAATTTGCAATTCTTTTTAGTTTGATTTTATTTCGTATTCAACTATTTTCTACAGAAACATTTTCTTGAGAGTCAGTCAGGAAAGAGGCGTAACCCTTTAGAAATAGGGACGATGTATCATTAGACAAGTTGAGGTTCATAAGTACTTTATATACCTTGGACGTGCTGAAGTGAAGCAGCAACGAATACGGAACGACGCCCTACAAATACTATAATTTAAGCACATTAGGGAGCATGCTAAAGTATGCTAGTACAGCCTGGTCTGCTCTACGGCTGAGTGTACTCCATTCTTTTTAAATACTGCCCATGCCTAATGTCGATTAACATATCCGCCATATCAGGACGCAAAAAATCAGATGACAATGTATTCGGCTTGGTGAATTCTGAAAGAGCGGCAAATACACAGCAAGCTTCTCGGTAGTAGCAGGATCGACAAGCTAAAATTCCGACACCCACCTTGCTCAGATTCCCTCTTTAGATGGGGTTCACGGTTATACTCTAATTACGCTTGGGTTGTGATACAACAGAATATTTGATATATTGTTATGGGTTGTTCTTTCCGTTTCTACCAGAAAGATCTTTCAGATTTCGTGCAATGATGCTTGTACTCTTAAATAATAAATAACGCCAACCTCTCAAAATAAACCCTAACCCAACAGAACATGTATTGGAATTGCTGAAAATTCTCTTCCACGAAGAATCTGTAAAAAATGATGCACTCTAAACACTTCTCTTCGGTACTAATCATAAATTCAAGTGAAATGTTTCAGGAAAGTGCAAAACTGGAATCAAACAGTCTTAAAGAAAAATCAAGCTCCATTTTTACTTTCCACATAACTAATTCAGTGCTTCCATCCCGGCAATATCCCTTCTCCATAAATAGGATACAAGCGAAGGAAGCTTCAGGCACGACCAAATGATACGAACAATTGGCAATTGCAAATTCGAGGTAATATTAACATTCCGCACGACATGTTCTCCATTCCACCCTTAAATTATTTCATATTGGCAGCCTTGGGGCAAAGCTTGGAGAATGAAAGAAGGAGGGAGGGAAGCAAACGGTGTAGGGGCAGTAACATTCTCGTATTCTACTTAATTCTTATTCTCTTCACTGACTTACTCCATAGGTTTCGTAATAACGTGCAGATGATCCTTGCTGGTGCCGATTTCCTTCTTTTTCACTTCATGGAATTAATGAGATTTTATAGACTTCAAAGGGCCTGTAATCTAATCTTAAAACATCTGTGTTCGAGCAGCTTAAGAATATCCAACTTCATTGGAATAATGTGCTCTATGACGAACGAAATTCACTAACTTCATAACGATATTATGTTAACACAGCAAGGAAATTGATTACTTATGCTCTTATAGATACTTAAATTTTACAGATAGAAGAAAGGTTCGTTCAGTCGTTGTGTTTGTGTAGATGTTATTTTAACAGCTGTTTTTAGATGAGAGACAAGTGCTTACCTCATCCATTTCGAAGAAAAGGTGAGGGAAACAAACAAAACCCACCTGAGTCGCAAATTATAGCATGCTATTTGTCTGGGCCATAATCGCGTCTGGTTCAATAAAATTCCTATACCACTCTGGAATATATTTAGGTATAAGACAAACAAGGGCAGCACTGTGCAATAAATTATACCATACAATCGATTTTTTACCTTCTCAATGGCAGGTAAATAAAATAGGTGTTTTCACGATCCTTTGGAATTGAAAGTGGAATAGCTGTACTTTAAGGACACACTTATTGAAACGAGTAGCAGCAGGTGATGTTCTACATTTGCCCTTGTCACTGTTTCTAGGATGTAATTTTTTGCTTAGTATCTTTTTATGATATCGCATAAAACGTAAAAAAAACTGTCATAAAGATAGGGAAGAAAACTAGTGCTAACGAAAACTGGAAAATACGTTCAACCTGATAAATATTCCAAGCATATGTAGAAAGTTTTAGTGGCTATAAAAATAAATTTTTTTTCGTTTTAATTCACTGATTGGCATCCAAATAAAATTGCCATACATAGATTTGTACATTTTTACTCTTACTAGTACGATTATTGGGGATTTCTGTGATACCAGTAATCAAGTACACAAAGTTCCATCGTATATCATCGCTGGACGACTCAAATAAAATAAAATAATTAAAGTGGGATATTGGATACGCCAATGATTTGGACCTTGTAAGCAAAAGTCCAACTGGTGTTATAAGTCTGGATGACTCTGACGCAATGTAGGGCTCCAAGTTAAAAAACAAAAAGGCCAACTACTTGACTATCTCTGCCAGAGATGAATCTAGATAGAATTTCAAAGTGAGCGACTGAGATTTTGATTTGTCGAAAAATATATCAACTCTACAAAAGATATATGTAGAAAAATATGGACCATAATTAAATAAAGTAACTGTGTCGTTACTTTGAAAAGCCCGTTGCTAAAATCGTGTCTCCATTCACTTAAAGAAAGGATAGAAGAGCTAACAATATAAACAATAACTCTTTAGAATGAGTTATGTCCAAGGATATATAACTAAAATGTGAAAATATGTTAGGGTGGTGTTCATAGCAAATAGGTGGGGGTTTTCCATTGCCCAACTTAAGTCACATTGTCCAATAAGTCTATCTGCCCTCCTTGAGACTGAAAGTTATGCTAGATTCTCATATGAGAAAGGACACCTCTACAGCTCTAAAATAACTACTGACGAAACTATAAAAAACAACGGTAGACAAAGAGATCGCCCTCTTAGATTTTGAGGGGGTTTTTACAATAACCCCTTCTGTTCAATGGAAGAAGCAGCCATAAAGACCGACATGGAGGCCTCAGCGATGTTACGGATGAACGACATGATGTCCATCTGAATAATAAAAGCTATCCTGGCAGTGGAACCATAGTTGCTCCCTAGGAGGGGTACTGCCCTCTTGTTGTGGTCGTCAGTTGTGGGTGAAGTCCTTTATGATTTCCGTAGTCCGTAGCTGGATTTGATAATCAAAGTTATACAGGTGAACCTATTAATTCATCATAAGTCAAGAGATCAATTCGAAAGTGAAAGTGGTAGTTGCCTACACGAAAAGAAGAAAATTCAATTTAAGAACTTTTACGTTAGAGGGAGTAACTAGAGCGTTCTCAGAAGAAGTCAAATATTTTGGCCTTAAGCTTGATCGAAAACTTACCTTGAACTCTTATTTAAAAAAGCACACCAAACAAAACAACAACGACCTTGTAGCTTTCTAGTATCGATAACTTGAGGGTTTACACCAGAAATAATAGGGATGTATGAAGGGGAGAACAAATATTTCCCAACATGAGATATACGCTACAGAATTTCGGGCAGACGTTAACATCTGCGGATATCCAAATACGGAAAAGTCTAAATAGTTGGAAGATTAACCCTTGCTTGGAGGAATACTGGGATAATCATATTGTCCTAAGGCCGGACACACACTACGTACATTTGCTCCAGATTTATCCGATCGTTCCAAGAGCGAGTAAATCTGAAGTGTGTGGACAAAATCTGTAGGTTATGTCTGGAACGAAGGATTTCTAGCTAGTGTTTGAAAATTTACCCGAATCATTCAAGTCTGGAGTAAAAAATTGAAGTGTGTAGCAGCTTCATGTTCCGTTCTTTCAGTTTTGACGCTGGTCGTTACCAAAAACAAAAAGTCCGACCCATCTTTTCTACCATGCAAAACTGGAAACAAAGGCCATAGTGTATGGACAACGTCGGGTAAATCTGAAAACTGCTCCGACTTGGACGATCGGTTAAATCGTAAGCAAAAGTTAGCAGTGTGTGGGCGACTTAAGACAGGCGAAGAGGTTTATCGATTTATGGTAACTCATGAGTTAAAAAAAATACTCGATTTATGCTAAGTTATGGTTTAAAAAATACCCTCGTAATAGGATAATTACAAATTTTTTTTAGAGTTTTAATCAAGGAAGAGCCACCGAACTTTTAAAATAGTAGCAAAAAACTACTAGGCCCATTGGCTTTGGGGTTTGGGTACATCGAGATTTACAATGATTCGGTGCGAACAGATATTTTGACTTTGATTAGGTAGAGTTCCACAGTAGCTGAAGCCGCTTTGTAGCATATATTTAAAGATTTGAAAGAAGTTGTTTTTCAGCTTACTCTAACTACTATCATATTCATTTGATTCGCTAATCTAGTAGATCTCCATTTTTTCATCGTACAATCAAACAAAGTAATTAAAAAACTAATTACAGGCATATCTCTTGTAAATCCATATCCCCAGTTGATTCGTAATTTAGCTCCAAAAAGCAAACACAAAAACATACCAAATTAACGATTCGACTAATTTGTGTTTGCAGTGTTCATTCATGACAATTTCAACTTTTAATGACGTGTAAGTTTATTATGATTTGTCGTCCCATTTCAGTGTAATGAGTAATAAAAAATGAGTTATTACTCAAACTAATTATGGTAGGCCAGTAACTATGTAATAAACCAACATTAAAAATTTTATAAAAACAATTATTTTAAGCAGGACTGTCGAACTTTCTCAACTTTCAGGTATTAAAATGCCACAAAAACATATTTATAGAATTAATATAAAAACTAGACAATATATGGTGCATTTAGCTCTGAAATTTATTAACTGTAGGTTTATTGTAAAAACGGATGAGATTTTCTTGATAATCGCACAGCATTGCGCTATAGACAGAAAATACAAAAACCTTTTCATAATAATTTATTTACTTTTCAGTTGATTGATGTTAATGGAGAACTTTTATCTAAAATTTAGGTTTAATTTGATTTAGTAAAGCATTTTAGTAACATTATTGCACATCGTAGGTTTAGAAGCAGAGTATACTAAGTCATAAAATGACGTGTTGAGCAAATCTACTTTAAAAAGTAAAAAAAATACAAATGAATGG
>QYTT01090328.1:1090-14110 GCA_006980735.1 Dasypogon diadema
TGAAAAAATCACCCCCACCACGGGCCGCCCCTTCCTTCCCGAGATATGAGCAAAAAACCGAAATTGCATACTCGTGGGCGTTTTCCTGGGTGATTTTGTTTAAATTGCTCAGGCTCCGCAAATACGCGGTCTTTTTCACCCAAATTTTGTACACGCGCTCAGCGAGCCATCCCCTTTCGATCGAGCGCTCCCCCACTCCGATCCGATGAACTTTAGAATTTCGCCCAAAAGTATGCCTGGGCTATAGCCCATGAATTTTGCTCAAATTGGCCGAAAAATTTTTGCCGCGATTTCGGTTCCATTCGAGAGAGTGGAGTTCACAGGCCCTGAAAAAATCACCCCCACCACGGGCCGCCCCTTCGATTTCATATGCATTTTGTTGAAAATTCAGAGGAAAACGTATCAAAAGGAAATAAATTTTATGGGGGCATTTTTTTATTTTAAAGTCATGTCGTTCGTTCAAGCGAAAACTTTCATTACAGCCATTACTAAACTGTTGCTCTGGGGTTTAGTAAACAGATCCCTTCCACATGAATAATGTTCAAGCCCACAACTTGAACGAACCGAATTAAGGCAAACATCTCACAGTATACATCGTAAGTTACGTTTCCAGCGTAGTAAATCTTAAAGAGCACATAAAATCCCTGCGGTGTATTGACCTTTGACTCGAGTGTAGATTGCAATCACCAAAGTATTTTCGTACGGAATAGGATGAAATAGGATTCCGTATATCCTGGAATGTTGAACTGCGGCATGTAAGGGGATATCTGCGGTAGAAATCGAATCACGTTTGTCCCATCATTCGGTTGACATATCCCCACATACTTTATATGCAATAATATCTGTGTGAGATGCCAAATCAATAGTCATAACCACACCTTTCAAAGTCTGCGAAAAGATCCTTTTTATCACCATAGGAAATGCCGAAGGTAAGAGGAGAATTTAATAAGGAAAATTTTGGGGTATTCTCCGTTTCATCAATTAGAGAATCAATGACCTCTGAAATCTCTGAGCAATTTCCACACATAGGCAGCAGGCCGCTGTTCCAGAGAATCTAGTGGAATTGTAGTTATCCCTGTTATTTTTTTTTTTTTGGAGGCTTATCCTTACCATTTCCGTAATTGTAGAGCACTGACCTCCCAGGATAAGAACGTGTAGAACTAAGGATAGAACAGATTTATATGATTGTTTGTTTCTAAGGCGTACAGCGTTTGCAATTTATTGAGAACCCTAGCGTTGGGGTTAACTGCTTTACATTTTTTGTTTCTAGGTATTTGATTACATGCAATTTATTTACATGTGAGTCTAGTGTATTACACAGCATAGAGTAGGCAACTATTTTATTCTCGCTTTTATGAGTTTGCTAGAGCTTAAAGAAGAGTCCTGTGTTAAATTTTACTTACCTCATTAAAGCAGGAATTTAAGAGAATTTCATTTTAATAATTGAATACTTATTTTGCATTTGTGAAAGTTAAGTGAACATAAAAACACATTTGTTTATCATACTCGCCAGAAAGGGACTAATTTTAGACCTATACGGGCTACTGTCTTGATTCAGTCCAGCACTTATTAATTCACTTTCATTCTAAAAAGAATTATTAACATAATAAGCGCTTCCCTCAAATGGAAGGAAATATAAAAATAGAAATTTGAAAGCACCCAAGAAAATACAAACTGAATGCATGTTTACATATTTAAATCTTCCCACGCCAGTGGAAGAGCGGGCTGAGACGCACATCTACAGAATTTCTCTGCACGCCTCTGTTGGCGTGGGTTAAAATCCTGTACGGGATGCGACGGTATATCTGGTTACCAGTGGTTGAGACAATACTATCGACGAGAATCGTACTCGCGAAGTCACTGCCAAAAATTTGTGGTTCACTTGCAACATTTGTCAGGTTAAAAATTTTCCAATCTCATCTTCCCTAATTTCCTTCCACCTAAGCTCCGTGTGCATCGTAGGGTTGTTCTCTGAGCTTGGGCAATACCTTAAAAAATTGCTTTAAGAAGAAATCCGTATTCATTTTTAAGCAAAGGTATTCCTTTTTAAAATAGAACCTAGGACACGTCACATAATTTGGGATGAAAGAATCAACCGGAAGGGCAATTTAGAGATTGTTTTAAAACATATATAGTTTGTCATGTCTCGGAAATTTCTCAATCAATTAATAGCCCTTTTTACATTTTACAGTCATCATGAACAATGCGTTTCGTACTTTCTTTGGCGTTTGGAGTTTCCATTTTGTCGCCCTTGGGCTATTATTTCAAGAAATATGAACTACAGATTTAAGTGTATTAAATTACTGTACAGATCGGCTCCTAATCGGGTAACTGCAGCTGTCAGGAGGCCTAAACGCCAATACTGTAGAAATTTGTTGAATCCAGATTTGCCTTACAAGCAGTTTTGGAAGAATCTTAAGAGACACGGGACCCCTGACCGGACAGATTCTGGACCTCAGTGCGATTGTGACTCTGATGAGCTTAATGCCCTATTAGTTTTTTTCCCTTCTAAGATCCTGAAAAGATTGATGTGCTCCCAGATAGCAGAGTTTTTAGAAAAACATAGATTATTGAGTCCCTGGCAGTCAGGTTTTTATTCCCAACGCAGCTATGATATTTTAGTGCTGTTGAATTTCCCGAAGACGTTTGATAGTGTTGACCAGAACGTTTTACTAGTAAAGTTGTCGAGAAGCTTTGGTTTCTCTTCCTCAGCGGAGCAGAGTTGCAGAGCTACTTTCGTAATAGGTGACAGGAAGTTAAATCGGAAGATAGAGTGTCGAGGCACCTTCCTCCCCTCCTGTGGAGCTCCTCAAGGATCTGTATTGGGTCCTCTTGTAGTTGTCTCGTTGACCTTCTGGTGGGAATTGTCTGGCGTACTAATAGTGATCTAGATCGAATTTACACTTGGTAAATCAACAACCAACTCAGGTTGAACCCATGTAAATCTAGGTATTTATATATACACAATAAATCTAGTCTGGATTGTGAAGGGCTGCCTAACATCTTGCAACATGAGTCAAGATTGCCAAGGGTGGATTTTTTTCAGGAATTTGGATTTTGTTATCAGTTTTTCTATAAAGTGTTATGATTAATATTAATAGTACTCTCAGAAAGATTTATGGTGGTCTTCGCCGACTCTGATTGTCAGTGAACATTTTATCAAAGCACTTACTTTTGAAACTTGTCAAGGTCCTGCTTCTCCCCCATTTTACTTTTAGTGCTCTGGTATTCTCTAAGCTCGATAGTGCTTGTGATCAAAGATTTAATGTCGCTTTTAATGACTGCATCCGTTTCATCTCTAGATTTCGATACTTTGATAATGTTTCTTTCCGTCATTCCACAGGTTCTAGGGTTTTCATTGAACAATCACCATGATATAAGGTTGTTAGTCTTTATGTATAATTTAATTTGCAATAAAACGCCAGATTACCTCCATGAACGCTTAAGAATTATAAGTTTCTCCAGGCATCATAATATTCTAATATGTACCGCGTTTCCGTAGATTGGTTTTGCTGGCTGCCTCCACCGATTCAGGATGCACGTACGGAGGCATTATTCTGCTTCATAGCATCTAAATACTATGTACAATACAATTAATATATATCCATATTTTCTTTTTGTGAAAAGTGAGTGACATTGGCAGAGGTTTTGATTTTTTCTTTCTTGCTCATTTTCTTTCTTTAATTAATTATTTTAATTAATATTTCTCTTTCTTATTCTTTCTTATATTGCTTTTCTTTCCCTTTTTTTGTTTTTTTCATACTCATTCTGCGTGTTGAGCTAAGCTCTTCCATTTTGAGTATTTTTTTATTTTTGGCCAATATACATTGCTACTCTATTGTTAGTCAAATTAGTTAGTTAAAAAAAAATTCAACTGCTCTCATATTTTCCTCCAACAAAACCTTTACTTCTGAAACGTCTGGAAAGTCACTGAAGAACTAATAACCCCCTCGAGAAAAGGACAAAATATCGGAGGATATTATTAAAATTTCTATTTTCAGTTACTGTGCTGTGAAATTTGGTAATAAAGTAATTATGAATAGAAAAAAAAGAAGTGGATACAACTTAGTATGCCATGGTCAGGAGATTGGATCAGGATGCAATTTCATCCCCTTTGAATCTCTTGGCATGAATAGAATATGGCCTGCTGGATGTATAAAGAGCCTTGCAACATCACTTCAAGGAATATTTTTATTATCTTTCTTGCGATGGGACACACACTGGCAAGGTGAATGGAAAAAGAGGTGAGCTTTCTACCGAAACCACAGAACAGGTATTTCATCAATGGCTAAATCCTTTAGGTCGAACGTTGTGGTATCCTTTCTGCTGGAAAAAATGGATAGTGTGTTGATAGACTACCTGGGGTCATGCTCTAGGGGTATCCCCTAAATATAAATCAGTATGCATATCAAGCTAAGAAATCTACGGAAACTACATTTTAGGAGTTGGGTAGGCCACTTTGATGCCCATCGAAGAGGCCTTGGAAAAAAGTTAGTACAGAAAATTTAAAAGTATCTTTCAAAGACGGGAAGTTAGCCCGGTGGTAAGGATGGATGAATAGCACGTTCAAACTGGTCGTGCGAGTAATGGTTGAAGGTTCCCGAGGGGACGACCACAGAGAGGAGTATTATGATATAATGTAACAGCTGACTCCTTACCTTCGATGCTTACAGGCACTGGTTTTCACTGTATTATCCACGCGGATGATGTACCATCAGTGGTAAGCGGTAAACTCATATCCCCTACCGCCTGTAAAGCGCTTTTCGAAAAATACTACAATTATATGTTAAAAAATAATTAATCCACAATAATAAATTAATGAAAACAAGCATGCCTTAATATCTATACCCACATTTTTTTATTATTATTATTGTGAGACGTTATAATAAGAAAATCAAAAAATACTACACTAGCTTCCTTACAAAATTTTATATACAATACATACAGAGTGTCTAGCTTTCAGATTCTAATTCTTTAAGGGATGATTTTTGGGCTCGATTCTAAACAAAAATTGAATTCATTTATGTAACAAATAAAAAATAATAGAGGAAGTTTTCGAGAAAAATGTAATTTTGGCGGAAATTTATTTAGAAAAAAAAGAAAATTTTCCATATTTGAAAGGCAATGTTCGTTGAATTAAAATATCTACATGAATTAAGTTGACACCTAAATACAGCCTAATCAATTACTTGTAAAATGAGACCTACTACGTTTCCGTAAGGTGAATGGTTTCAAAGTTATGATTTAGTATGTACTTGTAGGTACCAGCCCGGACGTAACTTCTTTAAGATGTCATATCTCAATGGGTATAGCAGATGGACCCCCCCCCCCTCCCCCCCTCCCATAGTATTTTTTCCTGAAATGAGCAAAGGAATCACCCCTTGAAAGATTGGCTTCTGAAACCGAGACACCCTGTATATCGTCAACTGGGAAGAACATGCTAAAAAGTAAGACATACGGTCGTAGAGATGGATATAAATCCACGAGATCGGTAGGTTTCGAGTCTAACAATCATTAGCGAACAAACAGGGAATCGTAACTAAATAAAAACTATCTAAAAACTTCATTTTAAAACATTTTAGCACTTTAGTTAATCGGAATTCGGTTGCTTTAACTCCTTTTGTTGATATCTTACAAAATATCCCTGCATTCAAGCTTACTTCTTCCTGAAGATTCTGCAAACTCCTCTCGTTGATGAAAAAAAATTCTCTCTAATAATTGCCAATGAGGAAGAGTTTATCTTGATTCTTGTAGAGATTTAATAATTCTCAGTAAGACAGTCGCCAATTTGTTCGCATTCTAATAACTATGCTATAACAATTAATTTTAAATTGTACAAACATGATGTAACTTGGAAATATGATATTATTCTGGTATTTTCCACCATTTCCACGGTTACCGTAAAAGTTATTAAGCCCTAAAGTGTCATTACCTCATTGCATAATACCTGTGTATGTGAAGTTTCCCCTTGTTTAATTAGAATTTATTCCATCTTTACCCACTTGAACGGCCATAACGAAAGTGAAACACCGTAGGAGTTCCTGCATATAGATTGAAGTAATTTCCAACAAAAAGTCACCGGGTCAGGTAATTAACTTTTCTCATAACTTTGAAGTAAGTGGGTTGGAGTACTCCTAATTACGGAACTTTTAACTTCATTGACCCGACACTTATGCACAGGTGGTGTACCACAAGATATTTGAAGACCCAAAGAACCTAAGAGCGGTGATTTAGCCTGAATGGCAAAACAAAAGTAGTTAATCAATTTAACTGCTTTTCCCAGGGTTAATTTTCTGAACCCAGGAATAGCTGGCTGTGGGAGTGTGGGAGGACTTTTGTTCTCTTAATTGTGGGTAATTGCTCTTACTTACCTAAACCTAATGCTTGAACCCGTATATTATTTACATAAAGCTCAAATTACAAAGGGTTAAGTATTATTCATATCAGTCATTCCTTAAACATTTTTCAAATTCAATTAATTGACCTTTGTTTACTGTTTTACGTTACAAATTACGTAAATATTAAAAGAAAGCCTGTGAGGTGATGATTTCTGTTCTAAGTAGAGAAACCACATTTTTTGTTGCATATATTTAGCTCTTCTAATTTTCAACAACGTGCAAAAAAAAGAGGACATTTATGTGTTCCGTCAAAACCTCCGGGATATATATCCTGGGGGTTTTGGTTCCGTCCAGCGCTGCACTTTTTTTCTGGTGATTTTTCAGGTAATCGATTTTCACAATTTTGATAATCCACCCTCTTTACTCATTCGTAAACTATAAATTATAATGTTCAATTACAGTTATCTATTCTTAGGACGTTTTTTCTTATGTGACTGTTGTTTTTGATTTAACTTTATAATCCAATAGCGGCCCATGGACCCCGGACCCCAGAAAGAATCATTTAAGGGTCAAATACTTTTTCTAGGGTATTGTTTAGGGTCAGGGGTACAACAACTTATGATTAGATTAGATTAGATTTCGGATCCGTACTACTTATAGTTCTTGTAAGAGATCCCGTAAAAATATTCTGGTCCATAGAGGGGCATAGGTTCACCTGACTGACTGCCAATTAGATGGTTTCGTGCATCAAAATTAGCAAGTGCTTGAACACATTCGTCTTGATTTCAGGAGAGGATATGACCTTAAATGGCCGCGTGGGTTGAGGCGCATGTCTGCAGATTTTCTCCTCTGCTAGGGTGGGATAAAATGCTGCACAAGGCGCGTCGATATATCTGGGTATCCAGTGGTTGTACTTGTAAAGCTACTGGGATTTTGCACAGTAATTTCAGGCCAATAAAATTATGGCTCACTTGCAACATTTGTAAGGTTAAAAATTTTCCAATCTTATTTTTCCTAATTTCTCTCCGCCTAAACTGTGCTGTGTCCAGTATGTTAACTCTAAAGGGTAGACAAGGATTGGCATTCTGCCTTGACACCATATCCAGCATTGGCTATGATTCTATTTTATCAAAATAGGGAGATGTGCCTCTTAAATCTTAAATCTTCAATCCCCGTATCCATCTGACATGGTTCTATATATCACTGCTTTCGCCTCCTCTTCAATAGTTTTTCAGAGGTACGTTGAGCACTGTAATGCTTCCACAGTCACCGTCGAAGTGGTGCACATGGCTCCGGTTACACCTTAAGATCGATTGTCTTTTGCGTAGATTTTGTTCACCACGCCGTTGAGACACAGGTGATCGCGGGCCTCACTACAGATTTGTAGATCCAGATCATAATGGCTGGTTTGAATCCCCATGTTGTTTCATCCAATTCCCTGAAGTTCTACCGTGCTAACGTGGCTTTTGCACAGTTTTATTAACGTGCTGAGTCCAGCTCAGTTTATCATCAAGAATTACTCCGATATGTTTGGCCTCCCTGAATATTGATACCAGTTCTCCGAAGAATGCGAGCCTGTTTATGCACCTCATCTTAGAGTCTAATAATTTTTGTTTTGTTGGGGTTCACTGAGAGCCTATCTATGGCACACCAGTGTTATACAAATTGTAGAGCTTCTTGTAGCTTCTTGGACAGCAAGAGCTCAAGAATGATGATAATCACAAGATCGACGTAACCCTATGCTTCTATTCTTCGGTTGTTTAATTGGACTAGGAAGTCGTCAACCAGCACGGACCATAGGAGGAGTGATGAAGCATCATCTTGCGGGTACCCTTTGGTAACACATATCGTCAGTGTTTCATCAAACAACCCTGTTTTAATTCCCTTCTTTGCAAGTATAGCTAGGATCCATCTATTACAGGAGCAGAGGGCTCTTTCCATGTTGTGGATTGCATTCATATGCCATCTGTAAGATTTAGCAAAGCTAGTTTCGTAGATTTTCCTTTTTGGTAGGCAAATTGCTTCAGACCTCCTGCCTTAGGTATATTCGCCACCTTTATCTCCCTCGATGCCTTGGGAATGGACTGGGCGTGAAGACTTTTGGGAGAACAAGCATAATCTCTTGTATTTCCTTTTGGAGAAGAACAGGAAATATTATATCCTCCCCTGCTGATTTATATGATTTAAATGAAGGAATTGTTCACTTAATATTATTATTATTGAGTCTAAAAAATTTTGCAGCCATACTCCAACCCCCCATTTACGACGATAGTCGTCACTTAGAGTGAGGATGTCGGCTTCAGGTTCATTTTCAATCACAACACACCCTGGAAAGTGTGTCTGACCAAGAAGTTCTAGACTTTCTATACCACAGTTGTTGTGTTGTTCCCATCTGGCTTCTCTAGGAATCCAAATTTCCCTGCTTCAATAGTAGAAAGATTATTCCCTAATTTCTTTGTGTTCAGTTGACTGTTGAATTTGGAGTTGAAAAACATAGTTAAATTTTTTAAGATATCGTAAACAATAAAACCTATCTAGAGTTATTTGAATCCTTCTACCATTTCATGCTTACATCAAAATTAAATCCAGAGAATTAGTTTTGTTCACAAAAAAAGGCATCATCCCTGCAAATTAACACCACTGGCTGTCTCCATTTACGTCACGTTGAGAGCATCGTCTTTTAAAATGTACAATCGTGGAATCGCGATGTAGTACTAATGGGGAATTAATGACGCACAATACGAAAACTTTATGAAATTTGATTCGGTCTAGAAAGAGTTAACTCCATTAAAAGTACGAATGAAGTACAGAACTCAACATGACAAAACTTTTAATTAACAACTTTCTACGAGCAATGGAACCCCCCCTGAAGCGTTTCTAACTAGTTTTACGTCCAGGAGTTCTTTAAACTTCCCGGGAAATTTTGTGTCGCCAGAAAAGATTACTTTATCTGGATTACGTGGATATAATCTTTTCACGATACAGGAGTAAGAGACTCTAGCGTTGCAGTTAGAACACTTATTGAATGCCACGGGGAACGGGCTGGGACTGCGGTATGCAGATGAGTGCAAATCCAAACTTATTTAATGAAGTTCTCTCCTTGTAACATTTAAATTCTGACATCTTATGTATCACCTAACCACCATTGCAAGGAAACATATTCTGGGAAAATAGATTTAATAGCAAACCTCTGTTCTTGACAGGGTTACCTGAAAATCAAATAAAGTGCGGAAGAGCACGGGGGGTTTCAGATGTTATTTATGGTATGTGAAAAGTGAAAATGCGACAGATTCTTAACTTGATACGACAGCGAACTGATGGATGGTATGAATCTGGGTCATGCACTGAAACTTCTGAGAAGTTGTAGTTGAGAAAATACTTCTAGAGTGGCAAAAATATGATTTTCCTTGTAAATAGCTCTCACACTTGGCTGCAAGAGATGTGCGGACTTCTAAGAAGTTCAATTCTGTAAATAATCCTAGAGATCCTTATTGAGCTAGTTGGAAAATATTTTAAACCAATCACAATAAGATTTTTGTAACGGTCGGTCTCCATGCGGAGCGGAAGCTATTAACATTTTAGTTAAAAATTAATATTAAGAAATAAAAAAATTTCCAAGCCGAAGTTGTTATTTGAAAAAATTGAGACTACCTCAAGTGCCTCTAAGTCAACCTCCATCATGAAAAACCGGCTCTGACTGTACAGCAAGGGACACCTTCAAATCGGCGTTGCAACGACAACGGACAAATTGAAACGGCTTGATCTAGGAGACGCGTCCGACTTTTGGAACGAGGTGGATAACGCGGCACCGAAAGGTGCCAAGAGATCAGCCGAATCCATAGATGAAGGACGGGAGGAAGAGCAGGGCCTGAGCCAGTATCAGCATCTAAAGATTTACCCACTGTAGGGAGACATCGGCTCCGTTGTTTTGTGGACAGAAAGTTCAATGTAGCTCTGCTGCAGAAGCTCTGGATCTACAAAGGTGAGATCAAGAGTCTGCCGGGAAGCGTAGAAACGCTCTCACCATGACACATTTCCTGATCCTCTAAAAGCAGAGGCGATTGGCCAGGATCAGGAAATGTGTCATGGTGAGACGTGGAATGCAGGCAGTTCTGCTAATGCACTTATGCACCACGGACCACTTCGTGGTAAAAGCGTTTTTATGGTTGCTTCTGCGTACTTAAGGATTCGTCAGAGCACGGATGTGGCGAAGAACACAAGTGGAAAGGAATCTGAAGGAAAAGGCGAGATAAACACCTAAAAGCATAAGATGTGGAGCGTTACCAGGTGGAAGTAATAACCTTAGCTATGAACAATGAGAAGGACCTGATCTCCAAAGTTGTTTTTTTTTTAAGATAGGATGAGAAAAATGGCGGAGACGTTGAAGAAGACTAATAGGATTTTAAGGGAGGCACATTTTCCAGAAAGCTATGTCTCGTCGGAGGGATATTGGACTGTGCGTAATCGTATAGGCATGGAATTAGACTGGGATGCGACGGAAAGGATGGTGTCTCTGAACGGAGTGAAGAGCGCTATAGGCAGCTTCGTACTTTTCAAATCTACGGGCCTGGAGGGGATATTTCTTGCCATACTACAGTGGAGCAAAGAGGTCATTGTACCGTAGCTTTGGGAAATATTTATCGCATGTCTTGCGGCAGGGAAGATACCGATTAAATGGAGAGAAACAAAGGTGATATTTCTACGAAAATCAGGGAAAAGGAATTATACCAAGGCGAAATCCTTTAGGCCATTTCAAGTTGGGAAATCAACGGAATTTACGCTTCATAATCTGATGAGAGTGGCAGAGGAGGAACTGAATATAAGAGGCCACATTGATGAACATATAAGGGCGTTCGACAAAATTCAGTATGGAAAACTGAAAATTGTCTTGCTAAGACGTGAGCTTAGCCTGGTGATGGTGAGATGGGTGGACAATATGTTAAAGAAAAGGATAATGAGGATTCAGGCTTTTCATGCAATTGTAAAGAAGGGTACTATGTCCTTTTCTTCGAAATGTCTGTTGACTCCTTAATATCTGCGCTTGAAGAGACGGGCATTACTGTCATTGGTCATACGGATGACGTGGAGTTGGTGGGGAACGGTAAGTATATGTCCACTACCCCTGAACTCATGAGGAAGGCCCTCCAAGTGTTGGAAAGGTGGTATGAAGAATAAGGTCTCACTATCAACGCGAAGAAGAAGCGATAGTCTCCACTAAGAAGACAAAGTGTTTGGACGTTGGACCACTTATAGGGGGCTGACCTGGAAGCATCGTGCTGGAGAAAAGATTAGAAAAGTGAAGATGAAGATGAAATGAAGTAAGGTATGTGCTTATCGCCAAGATCAGCACACTGGACATACCCATCCTGACATTTACTGCGGTGATTTGGTGATCTGTCAAGTAACCGTTAAGCGGCAACTGGGTAAGGTACAAAGCATGGCGTGTATAGGAATTGCTAGCGCTTTCACACCACACCTACAGATGCGCTAGAATCTCTTCTAGGACTGACACAGCTGGATCTGTTTGTGAAAATGGCACTGGAGATGGCACTCAGGAGGCAGAATAAAATCCGTCCTTCTTATCTGAACACCAAATGTGATGTTTTAAACAGAACTGTTACAGGTGATAACAACATTTTTTATATCAGTTTAAAATTTGTATTGCAATAGCTTCTAATTATTAAATAAATTTTGAGTTTAATGGGGTACGTTGTTTTTATTTTTCAAGTCTTAACAGAATCGAAAGGATGTTCCTTAAGTTGACTAGTGATGAAAGACAACAGTGTGGAATTTTTTAAAACTTATTTCCATGAGTTTCGCGCGAGCTCAACACCACAACTTAACCTTACCTTTACTTTATCTTACACTTGGTTAAACTGTGGCTTCTTTAGATCAAAGGCTTATGGTGAACACCCTCTGTCCCACACTAAAAATGTTTTGAAAAATTTTACACCAGAATGATGTGATTTTTATTTGTCTTCATTTAACGAAATAAAAAATGTTTGATCAAAAACGTGGGGTCAAGGATTGATCACATTCTAAACCTGAACTCTCCTTCTACTTCTATGACTGGAATTATATAAGTTGTCTCCACTTACCTTCAATAAATAACCAGAAGGACTACAGAGATCCTTCATTCGCATTCTCATCTAATTCAGTTTCCTCTGCTTGGTAATAGCTTCCACCAAAGCTTCCACAATTGAAAACATCGACTAGGAAGATGCTGATGTAATTTATATTTCCTTTACCGGAAAGAAAGCATACATTATTTCGTTTTATGTCTGGTGCATACTTGAGCTCCCTCTTAGGTTGATATTCCACAGATCAGCAGCAAGTTGGTCTATCCCATAAACAGTTTCGACTGAAAAACATTTACGCAAATTTCTACAGAAAAAAGAAATTATTAAATTATAGTAGCACGTGTGGCAGTTGTTAATGTCAACTTCCTGGAATATATCGCTAAATAGGTGAATAATAATAAACATCCACTCACCTATGTGCAATTTATCTTTGAACTGCAACAGAAGAGTACTTAAAATTGGCTCTGTCAAGAGAAGAAGCTCCTGCCTCCTACCAGACCTGCAAAGATAAATCTGGCTTGATGCCAAAGCTGCACCACATGGTGTTCGCTGTACATTTATCGAAAATTAATGAAATTCATAACAAGAAAGGATGTCACTGC
>QYTT01090328.1:14130-33952 GCA_006980735.1 Dasypogon diadema
CAAGTAACCGTTAAGCGGCAACTGGGTAAGGTACAAAGCATGGCGTGTATAGGAATTGCTAGCGCTTTCACACCACACCTACAGATGCGCTAGAATCTCTTCTAGGACTGACACAGCTGGATCTGTTTGTGAAAATGGCACTGGAGATGGCACTCAGGAGGCAGACGACGGTACACGCGGTATTCGTCAGGGACTGAATATGGGCATAGAAGAATCCTGGCTCACGTAAAAGATATCAGAGAACTCACGATGCCCAAGTATAGGATTAAGAGGGTCAGGATAAATAAATAAATAAATAAAAATAAAATCCGTCCAGATTATCTGAACACCAAATGTGATGTTTTAAACAGAACTGTTACAGGTGATAACAACATTTTTTATATCAGTTTAAAATTTTTATTGCAATAGCTTCTAATTATTAAATAAATTTTGAGTTTGAAAATAAATTTTGAGTTTAATGGGGTACGTTGTTTTTATTTTTCAAGTCTTAACAGAATCGAAAGGATGTTCTCTAAGTTGATTAGTGACGAAAGACAACAGGGTGGAATTTTTTTAATCTTACTTCCATGAATTTCGCGCGAGCTCAACACCACAACTTAACCTTACCTTTACTTTATCTTATTCTTGATTAAGCTGTGGCTTCTTAAAAATTAAACAGTAAAAATGTTTTGAAAAATTTTACACCGAGTGATGAAATTTTTATTTGTCTTCATTTAACGAAATAAAAAATGTTTGATCAAAAACGTGGGGTCAAGGATTGGTCACATTCTAAACCTGAACTCTCCTTCTACTTCTATGACTGGAATTATATAAGTTGTCTCCACTTACCTTCAATAAATAACCAGACGGACTACAGAGATCCTTCTTGCGCATTCTCATCTAATTCAGTTTCCACCAAAGCTTCCACAATTGAAAACATCGACTAGGAAGATGCCGATGTAATTTATATTTCCTTTACCGGAAAGAAAGCATACATTATTTCGTTTTATGTCCGGTGCATACTTGAGCTCCCTCTTAGGTTGATATTCCACAGATCAGCAGCAAGTTGGTCTATCCAATAAACAGTTTCGACTGAAAAAACATTTACGCAAATTTCTACAGAAAAAAGAAATTATTAAATTATAGTAGCACGTGTGGCAGTTGTTAATGTCAACTTCCTGGAATATATCGCTGAATAGGTGAATAATAATAAACATCCACTCACCTATGTGCAATTTATCTTTGAACTGCAACAGAAAGGTACTGAAAATTGGCTCTGTCAAGAGAAGAAGCTCCTACCTCCTACCAGACCTGCAAAGATAAATCTGGCTTGATGCCAAAGCTGCACCACATGGTGTTCGCTGTACATTAATCGAAAACTAATGAAATTCATAACAAGAAAGGATGTCACTGCTTTTAATCGTTCCACGGGCCAACTTTTCTGGCAACGAATAATAACTTTTGCAACATATGGTTTCGATCTTTTCTTGTGACTGTTTTCTGGGCGGCTATTGAATTCCACAAGGTCAGATGTAGTTTGGAATCCCCAATCCATCATTCACAGATTGATGAGGTCGTCCTTATCTAAACAGATTTTTCCATTTACATGCGTACCGGGAACTTTTGGAAACGAACAGTTGTGACTTCTCAATAGCTTGTGAGACCTTAAAGAGCATTTGGCTGATAAAAATCTGGGACAGTATTGAACCTGTGACAGACAGTCTGAAGGTTGGGGTTTACTTTTTCATTTCGGGATGGTACACGTCTGTATGATGAATCTGTGATATTTCCAATGCCACGTCAAATGCCTGCACCCCAAACAGAAAATTTAATTGATGCCCGAGGTTGTTGCCATAATCTTTCCTGGGATTTCGTTTGCCAAAACAATATTCGATCTATTTTTGAGCATCACGCGATATCTCAGATGTCGAGTATCCACCACACTCTCACCTGGTATTCTTTAAAACTTCGAATTGATAGAATAGATTTGATTTGAGATTTTCATATTTGCAGAAAGAGGGCTGAGGTTCATTTTTGCATTTCCCGAAACACAAAACTTTGGTGTTTTATTTTATTTTTATTAAACATTTAATTTAAATTACAGGCGACATAATAAAACAACAAATTTGTTATCAAATATTTTATAATTTAAACTATCGATGTCACTTTAAAACATAGAATTCAGCCAGTTGCCCTGATATTCGCACGGTGGTGTTGGGTGATTCTTCACTCTTGGTATTTACCCAATCGTTGTTTTTTTTTTTAATGACACAACTTTAATATGCATGGTTAGCTACGAAAAGACTTGCATCGCCTCCAGCACCACTAACACTTCCAGCAACATATTTGCCACAGGATGCATCACCATTAGCCTGAAATAGAACAATAGAAAAATTAAATAAAAGTAATTCGTGCGAGTACGAGGGATTTCATTGTTTGTTGTTATTTTTTATAGTACGGAATAAAATAAAAATATTTTATATACCTAGAAGATTAATAACAACTATCACAAAATTAATTGAATAATTAAGAACAAGGTCGTCAATGAGTGGACTCAAAAATAAAAATCGACTCATCGATCAACTCATATTGTGAACGAATCAAATTTTGCGCTCAATTTTGAGTCAGAATACTGCCATGAACTTGAATCCGCTCACAAGTGAATCCGCTTAAGTTTTGAGTCTGCTAAAATTTGAATCCGATCAACATTTTGAGTTCGATCAAATTTGGGTCTGATCGAAATTTGAATGCGCTCAGTTTTAAGTCTGCTCAAGTTTTAGGATAGACAATATGAGCGGACTCAAATTTGAGTGGATTCAAATGATCGGACTTAAATTTGATTGAACCCTAATTTGAGCAAACTCTTGTCAACGCACAACTGATAAAATATCTCGAGACAGACAATCTAAACCATGAATGCCAGTATGGCTTCCATGCCGGACGCTCTACTGGCAATTTGATGACATTCCTCACCGAGCGTTGGTACCATTGCCTCCATAACTTAGGTGAGTCAGGTTGGACATCTCGAAGGCTTTCTGCCCTTTTAGCCAAACTCCCATCATTTCGCCTCGACCCTTCTTTTCATACTTGGATTGGTAGTTCCTTTTTTACTGCTCCATCTGCGATACTCTGGACGGAGTCATTTCTACCGCTTACATCAATGCCGGTGTGCCCCACGGCTCTGTATTGTACCCTACTCTCGTTCTGCTTTTCATTAATGATTTTCTATCTCTTACCTCCAATCCGATTCACAATTTGGCAGATGACGGTACGGTTTCGCGTACTCATTTGAAGCAGTGGCTGACTTTCGCTGCAATGCCACTGATATTTATCGAGCACGCATGTTTGGATCACTTAACGATGACATTATTAAAATCCTCACCTGGAGCAGGGCGAACCGCGTCGAGTTTAATACATCCAAAAGACCAAAGCTGTCTGTTTTCCCTTAAAAGATCTCCAAATCCCCCTCCTCCTCTCTTCGTTAATAGGGTGAGTGCAGGTATCCACCAATTTTAGTTGGACCGACCGCATCTTCGCTATCGCAAAGAATGCGGTGAAATATGGGGTAAACTCTATATGACTTAGCGCTCATTTACAAGGCTCATATCATTCCCAGACTTGAATTAAATTCACATATTTGGACAGAAGTAGGACGTATTGCATTGTCTGCGTTAGACAAAGTCCAAAAAAAAATCTTTTAAGCTCATTGGCGATAAGACGATTACCTCCACAATCTATAGAGCACTGACCTAGTGTTGCATCGCTGACGCTCTGATCTGATTCCTTGTAATTTTACCCCAACCCGCAATACCTGTGCATCGAACCGTCTTCACCCTTTCCTCATCGTGACAAGAGCTACCTACAAGACTTACAAGAACAGTAAACGAGTCGAACTATACGAATGTGGAACAGACTATTGTCTTCTATCTTCCCTGCCGACAATAGTGCACCGATATTTACACTCGACCTCCAAATTTCCTTTTATTCCACATCCCCATTTTCCTTCCTGCCAAGGCTGTGCTTAGTATCATGGGATATTCCCTGAGCTTTGGCTTCACCGTATAAAAAACCGATTTCATCCCTTTCAATTAGATAACACATAAGGATGGTCATCGAAATGTTGAACATCTTAAAACTTCTTTATGGAATTAACACCTTGAGTGCCACAATTAGCATAAAAGCTTTCGTAAGAGAATTACGTCTTGTTAAAATGCACTTGTCCCGAAAGAGTTTTTGAATGAGGGTCACCGGGTCACCAATGTGTTCATTGAGTACCCATTCCATAACATTTTTTCGTTAGTCACATCCTTAGAGCGATGAATTACCCTCTTAAAAAATATTGTAATTAAATTTAATATGTGGTTTGCAGGTGAGCGCTAAGTAAAATTTTGTGAAATTTTTTTTTACTTTGGGACAAAATTCAGAGAAGTTGGTTTGCAACTTTTACAGTATATTTGAAGGACATAAAGAAAAACTTATCACTGGTTGCATTGCTCCACCATAAACAAACATTTTTAAAATATTTTCTACTAGAAACCTGATGGTGTCATTCCGACACCAAACCGCCATTGATCTAAAAACTGCTGAGTCGATAGTATAGAACCTTGTGGCACTCTGGATCGGAAGTAATGACATCAAATATAAGCTGAGCAATAAGAGAACTTTCAATCTATTTTATATAAAGTAGCGCAAATCAAATACTTCGATTGTTTTATTAACTAGTAAGAAACCCACATTATAGTCTAAGCATTCGAAACGAGGTATAAATATTTTTTCGCGAGGTATAAATATTTTTAATTTTCTACTGTAAACTGTTAGGGGAATTAAAGTAATTGGAATTCGTCTATAATTGGTGGAATCGATACTCTAAGGAAAACTCTTCTTTCATAGCAACAATATCGAATTTTCTTCACATAAGAAAGTAGTACAAAACTTCAATTAGAAGAAGAAATTTCTCTGCTTTTGCTAACTGAAAACTCAACTAAAGTGTGCAAATGACAGGAACGTGCTTCGGGCGTGAAAGGGTATCAGAAGTACATCGCTCAAATTACCCTTTCACGTGTAATTTTCTAAACTGCCACATAAAGGATAATGAAATTGCCGCTAAATTTGAGATTCACTTTAACTGAATGAATTTTAATTAGTCAGGTAAATGAACAGCCAAGGTTCTTCAAAAGTTCGTTCGATTTTGGTTAGTGTTAAATTGTCAAAGACTATTGTCCTCCTGCTAATGGAAATCATTTAACATATACTTGCAAATTTCTTTCAGAATAAGGGTGTAAACGGCAGGTCATTGACATTAATTCTTAATAACACCCAAAAGTTCATAAAAGCAAATAGTTCCGAGTTTCACCAAGTTTTTGCCATTTTCCAACGGCTTTCGGAAGTTCTCAGGTGGGCGGCTCAGCTAAGCAATATAACAATCCCTTGAATTTCTCCCTAATAAAGGTTTTCTATTATTTTCTACGAATTATCGGGGTGTGTTAAACACCTTCCCAAAGAGTAAATCACCTTAAAGGAGTTTCCGTTACCTGTTGACACAGCGTACCCTTCTTGCAACTCAGGCGTTGTCACGGTCTATTAAAGGACAGCACCAAAGCGTGGGGGGTAGAAGTAGACGCCAAAAAGCAAAGGAATTAACTATTGGTGCTTGAAAATTGTTGGGCGATTGCCCCGCAAATTATTTGTCTTTCCCAAAAGTCAATGACACTCTCGAAGAAAAATGAGTTCACGACTTTTACTTACGGAAAACTTATGATTTTTACTCTGAACTTTTTTTCCCCTCTTTTTGGGAGAAATTAATGAGATAAGCTGGCGATAATTAAAATTGCTGCCAGCTTTTAGTTTAAATTGGAAATTTTAATCATGGTAATTGGTTAATCTGTTAGCAGTACACGCCCTAAATACGACAATAAATTCGGAATAAAGAATTAAGTACGTGAACTGACTGAAAGAAGAGTAGGTACTGATCAAATGAAGTCATTGCTCCTTTTTGGTCAATCCAATTACGGTCCAGGAAACATTTGAGCGATTGATTCTCTGAATTGGCTTGAAGGCGATTAGCTCGACGTTTTCGAAGCCGAGCCCCCACTATGAATGATAAATGTTTTTGGCAACAATAAGTGATGTCCTGAGAAAGGATAATCAAGAGTGTATATGTTTGTAAAGTTCTTACTACAATAGATGATAAAGTTAAAGGAATACTTTAAGAAACAAATCACTAAATGGATTCAAAGAAATTGTTAAGGAAGATACAGAAAGGTGATTAAGTGACTCCAAAGATATTCTAACAATGACCGATGTAGGTCATGCGGGGGGTTTTAAAAATGCAAGGACTGTAGAAATGTGAAAATCACATTTATATGAAATAGAGAACTCATGTTTGTCTGGACCATTAAAAATAGTCCTCTGGACTTAAGCCATTACTAGGCCCATTGTTCGTCCAACCGTAGGGCAGAAAAGAAAATCCATACATGGGAGCAGATGTTATCAGGTGTTCAGCCACCCAGCTGACTCTAAGCTTAGGATGCGCTTCCACCCTCTTTCGCCCATTTCATGAAATTCCTAAAGGAAATGATGCCCCAGATATCTACGTCTCTTTGCCGAAAGTAGCGGGCAATGACACAGAAAGTGCATCACCTTTTTCGTCTTTTCTCCACATCTCTCACAGTCGGTATCATTAGAGCTGGTATTGATGTGCTTTCAAGGAGCTGTGCCCCATGAGATTGGATATCAGCATTTCTAAAAGTTGCTTGTTAAGTTGTAGTAGTTTTTCGGTGGAGTTAGCTTTTTGTTGCTCCCGTAGTTCCTTGGTCATTCTCACAATCAATAATATCACCTCCCACAATTGGCGATGTTGGTCGTTTTCCAGTCCACGATACGCCCAAGCAAATATTTAGATATCATCCCAGTAGGGGAGGACAAGCAATTGGAAGTTGTATCCCTTCGTGACAGTCCCGCTGCCATTTCGTTTGCAGTCCCTAACCAATTTCGAGGTAACGAACGGTTTCATAAGTGCTTTGATAGCTGCCTGGCTGTCCATGCAGATTGTGATTTTCAGTCCCTTTAGATTCAGGTTCCGAAGACATCTACTCGCCTCCAGGATAGCTTTGACCTCCGCCCGGAAGACCGTGGTGTACTTTTCAAGACGCAGTGCCGATTGCACTCCAAGTTACTGAATGGTTAGTATACATTTTTATCTTTTTTTATTTTTTTTTAAGGCTAACTAGGAAATTTTTATGTCTACTTTTGTTTATTCATTCATTGCCTTTGTCCTCTTACTGTTTTAGTTAAAAAGTGATGTGTTTTTTTAAATGTTTATATTCACGGAGTGAGTACTTTTGGTTCTTGTTTAGTTTTTCATTTTAACAACATATTATAATAATACCTGATATGGTATCAGATTCCTTAACTCTTGATAATGACTAAAACAATGGAGTCGAAAAGTTGAAACATCAGGTGATATATAAAATTAAATAGATATAAAATATAGAAATTTAAATGCAGCTTTTGGGTGAATATTAAAGTCACGAACGAAGTGAACGACAATATTAAGTTTTTTAAACTTTAACCCGTCTCAGAAAAATAATGATGAACGCTATGAAAAAAGTTCGGTTCAAAAAGGATTTGATTTTTTATGCAAAACAAGGATTTGGAAAACACCTTTTTTCAAGTCTACAAGGCAGAATGTACCCTTAACCCCTTACAGCACTAATTAAAAATCAGAAATCGATCGCTTTATTTTCTTTATACACAAAAGAACATCAATATATCTTAGAAAAAAACGAAAAAAAATGTTGCTTTTTGCAAAAAGAGTTAACGTATTAGCTCAGGTGCGCTAAAAACAATTCAGTTTCTTAGACTCGAGTTAAATCTGTTGAGTTTAACCCTTAAAGGGTTAAATGTGATAATTAATGGTATGAATATGGTGTCCGGGAGCAGTGTTTCTACTGCAAAGTCTTCATTAAGTTTTCCATTTAATAAAAATGTTACCTCAGAAGTTTTTCACTTTTTATAGATGGGCTAAATTGAAGGGCGTGCACAAAAATTTTAACCGCTTTCTGGAGGTTTGAAGAGCTTAGACATACTTAACACATTGCGGACCAATCACGAGAATTCTCGCAACAGAAAAAAATATAATTGATGTTCAAAATTTTGAATTTACAGTTTGTTTGACAAGAACGTGCTTTGACCTATCGTTAGATTTTTCGTCCCACCCCTTTCTTGTAAGTACGAAGGCAATAGTTAAGTAATTGCCTACTGCGCGTTCCAATGTATGATTTAGTTTTACTTAACTTCTGCAAGTGGAAATGAAATGAGTGTTGTGTTTAAAAAACGGTTCGAAGTAGTTTTTAGTTACTCAACCGAAAGGGCTAAAAATGAGTGTGAAATTTGCAGCGAAATATATAAGGCATCTGTTTCATACGTAAATAAGTGGAATAAAAGATTTCAAGAAGTTGGAAACGTCGACGATTTGCCGGGCAGGGGTTCTCAACGACGCTCTTCTGAATCCCAAGACAAAGTGATCGTGAAAATGTTTGAAGATAATCCACAACTAACACAAAACAAGAACAAAACAAAACAACAAAAAGTCTATTTTACAATACGAAAACGACTTTTGGAAAAAAGTGTAAAATGTAGAGCCACTTTGAAGAAACCTTTTCTGACACCAGACCACACTGAAAGAAGATTCCAGTGGGCTCACGAGAATAAAGACCGTGACTGGACCAAGGTGATATTTATTGACGAGTCAACGTTTTGTGTCAATACATGTATGAGACGTGTCTGGTGCAAAATGGAGGAAAAAATAATTCAACGGACCATTAAACATTCAGCAAAAGTTCATCCCTGCCAATGGAATGGGAAAATTGATAACATTCACAGAAAATTTAGACGCGAAGAAAATGATTAAATTGTACAAAATAGGTTTGTTAGAGTCTGCTAAAAAATTATACGGACCTAATAATAATGAATAGGAATTAAAAGAAGATAATGACCCAAAACATTGAAGTATACTCTGTTGGCAGTCACCGGATGCCAACCTAATTGAATATGTATGGGCGCTTATTATAAGCATAAACTCCAAGGACATAAAATAAAAAGCACCGACATTTAAAAAAATTTGGAATAGTTTTAATAATGACTATGCTGAAAATGTAGCAAAATTTTGTAATAAAATTTAAAAAGCAAAAAAACACTAAAAATTTTACTGATTTTCCTTTTATATGAAACACGTTCTCGTCAAACAGACTATTCCAGCACACCCAAGTCCGAAAAGAAGGTTTATGAAATGCAATTCAAAGGGTAAAGACTCCCAAAAAACTAGGTTTCTCTCAAGATCCACAGATGTTATCACAAATAAATTTTATAAAGTAAATTAAATTGCTATCATGTTATTATTTACGGATAGTAAAGAGCATCGCGTACAAATGGGCTGCCAATTCTTCAAGTTTATATAGTGTCAAATAAGGACAAGAAAACGAAATTCATATCCTTCCAGCCTCCCTGGAGAATTTAAACAATTCCCTTTGAGAGGATAAGAGCTAATATCCATTACAGAATTGTCACGTGAAAAGATACACCAAAAATGTCCAATAGACTACTCCACAATAAAAAGTTCATCCTTAGATCCCAAATTGCTAGCTATACCCCTGAGAGCAGATATCTTTTGCAGCAAAAGTAATTAACTTTTCCTATTGGAGAAAACCGTAAATCTTTAGAAGACTAAAAATGAGTTAATAGAATAAGAAAATGTTCCAAACAGCACAACATTTTGTGCAAAATTAAACATGAAATTTCCCCTTCAGTTTATTGCAGCAAATATAAACTTATTACTGACTGCAATTAGTTTGATGGGGACGCAATTGTCTCATGTTTAATTGCAGCTTTTTATGACCCAGCCAGACGTCAGGAGATGTCTTGTGATGTAAAAGGTGCCCAGGGCTAGTTGTGGAAGGGAAAGGAACAGTTGAATAATAGAAATGAGAAAATACGTTGCACTGTGCGCATTCAGATGTGAGACTGGCTGAAGTCAGGGTTATGTCGTACTAAAAATTTCCCAAAAAAAATTGCCTACAATTGCAGTGAATAAAAAATTAAAAACCAGTAAACATTACTTCCATGCTGCACAGTATCGATATCAGATTTTGGATTTAGTAACCAACTCAACCAACTTAGTTTCTGAATATGAGAATATATTGAAAAGATATTTTCTAAATCAGTTTGTGGAATATTTCCATTTTATTTTAGCAATTTTTTTTTTGAATTATAAACTAGTCTACGCGTTTCACCTTCGAATATCATTAGGGCTTAGACATAAGCTAATCATACATTGTAAATACAACAGGTAATTACAATGAATTAATACATTTATTACCACATTGGCATTATGTTGGTATCAACGATATTTCCATGACCGAGAGATTTCGAGGTTCTGTGATTGAGACCATAGACCCCTAACCCTGTTCTCCGTTCCAGCCTAGATCTATTTGTGTATCAGAGAAGGGATACTCTTTCACATCATGTCATCAGAGTGACATGCATGTCGATCATTTAGGATCACATTAAATGGCAAGTCAAAGTTGTACTTTTTTCGGCATAACATTCAACAAAGACGTAGATACCATTCCAATTCTTTAAGAATTAGCATGCATTCATTCGTAAGGTTCTGTATTAGGTGTTCCATTCTCTCTAGTTTGATGACACTTAGTACAGCCTTCTCGCTTTACATGAAGTTGTAATGGTAAGTGGCCCATTTGTCCATCTAAGGCTGCCGTGCGACAGATGCACATGGCGCCCGTAAATGCTAGGATCCTAATCGGTGAAGGTTACAGAGACTGAAGTTTTATGTATAAGTGAGATCAAGTGTCTTATAATAATTATGTATGTATAAGCAGGAAGCTTTACGGGAATATGCATGTCATAAATAGAGCATCCAAACCTGTAAGGAACTGCTCAACTTCCGACTCAGTGAACCCCTAATAGGAGGTTCACTGAGTCGGAACTGGACTTTAGTTTAGTTATATGCCATCCCAATCTCGATTACTTGTTCAACTATTTCTGAACATTTTTCTCATGGACTGCAAATTTTATTTGGCGAAGAACACTGCACGATTAAGACACAAGTTTTCTTGTAAAGTTTTCTTATATTTTACACGTGTCCCTACATATTTTTAATTTATTTCAGACACTAAAATTACATCTAGAGAGGTTGAATTTAATGTATTAAATTTGTAGTCATCTTATATATTGTAATAAGGTCTTTCGCTATATTTGAACTGTAGTATTCATAAAATCTAATCGTCAGATCAGATTTGGGAGTAATGCATTGATTTACCAATAAAATGAAAGTAACTTTTGCATTACACTTACATCAAAAAGATTCATATTTCAGGCAATTCACCAGGACCAGCACAGCCGAATACTTCTTGGCAAATTAAAATGGAGTTCAGGAACTTTTTAGCCGATCATGATTCTACAATAGAATCCCTAAATTACTACCGCTTCATGAAGGAATTGTTTAAAAAGTTTAACACTCCTCTGCCATCTTTTGCACCCGCAGAACGGCTTTATTCATTTGGAGGGATTAGGAAGATGGTGTCGAAAGGGAAACAAAGTTGAACTGTTTTTTTTTTAATGTACCAATGAAATTTGTAAAGTACTATTATTTGTTAGCTAAGTTTTCCAAATCATCTATACTTTAACTAGCACTGATTTTTTCAATGATATCGACATTTTTGTTTCATTACCATTGCTTTTTCCAATGCCAATGAAATTCTACTTTCATCGACTTTCGTTATCATTACTTTTTCCAAATGGTAATGAAAACATAATGCCAATGTCCAAATACCCAACTCTGATCATAATCAAGGTTGATGGACTATTCCAAAATTAACAAAAGCCGAAATAAAACTTTCCCTTCTTAAATTCTATATTTTGCAAAGGTGTGAGACAAGAATCAACAAATTGTCGCAGATATTGTTTAATCCTGCAGAATAAAATGAATTAAAAAAGCTTTAAAAGTTCATTTCACGCTTGACTAATAAGGATAATTCCATCATTCCAGAAATAGAAATTAATTTTCATCCAGATAACTAAATTCAAAACAAATTACAAACTTATATTCTATTATTAAACTTATTAAGCGGACTTAGTGTGCCTGGGAAATAATTATGGAAGCAGTTTGCGCTGCATTTAGGTTAAAGTGAATAAAAAAAGAGGTGTGAAAAAAGATTTGCGAATACAAATATAAAAAGTGTTGTGCAAGAATTTAAAATAAAACAAGTGCAATTAATTAACATAATTATTTATTTAGCTTGAAAAAAGTGAGAAAAAATTTTAAAAATCGTTCAAACTCAAATAAGAAGAAAGTAAAAATCTGTAATTGTATTGTTATGATGAAAAAATAAATCCAAACTCTCTTTTTTAATTGGAAAAAGTGCAAAATAAATTTCCATGCAATTTAAGTGCAAAAAGTGGTTAAAAGCCTTCCAAGATCCAATCCTGTTTAGAAATTCAGTCTTTGTCCTTTTGTATATTCCTGTTTTTTTTTTAGATGTTATCTTTTTCCTTTTTTTTACTTCATTTTATCTTTTTATTTTAGTTTGTAGTTATTTATATTATTTGAACTTCTCAATAAGCATGAGATTTGACAAAAAGACTCTTTTGAGAAGCAAAAGAAGGTATTGATCCAGCAATGTATTTACCTTGGCAGGCTAGGGCATTGGCCTATTCAATTAAAGAGAGCAAATTAGTCACAATAAGTGAAAAATTTTAAAAAGTAATAATAACAAACAATGCAACAACTTCAATTAGTGCTGTTATGTGATGCTGTTGTCAGTTGTTTTGTTAGTGTATTATATATGCAAGTATTAGTATTTAATATTTTAATGGAAATTTTAGATGATATTAGCGTGCTTTTACTATGAATATAACAGCGGTATTAATATCATTAATACTAATGAGTTTTCCGTGACAATAAGAACAACCGAAATTAACGACATTGAAGATATACATCAAAGGTTAATACTAGACTACTCATACCAGTTATCTAAAAACGGTTGTAGAGATCGAAAAAATACATGTGTTGACTGATTGATAGCTTATACAAATCATACGTTTCTGAATCGTCTGATAACTGATAACAATATCGAATCATTTGGTCGGTTTCTTATATAGAAGACAGAAGGACACATTAAAAAAGTACAAATGATATCAGTCTATGATCATTACTGACTGTAAGAACCTAAGATACTTTTTGAATGCCTATTTCCCTATCAGACAACCTTAGGTGTTGATCCACTCCCAGGATGTGATGATGTCGAACTACACGAGAATCTCATACAATTATTCATTCATTGATTGGTCACCTACCCTCCACCAATACTATTTCTCCGTTTAAAAACCCTTAGTAATAATTGACGGATTAATCAATTCATGAAGAGTCATAGCCACAGTAGAACAGTCATCATGATATCCATTGAGTCATTAATGCTCAGAGGCCTCCAATAGGTAGGTAGGATTGTTAAGTCAATCCTATTGACAAGAATTGTACTTACAAAGCTACTAGGATATTAAACAATTGCAACACTTGTCGGGTTATATAAAATAATCCCCAACCTCTTATTCCTCAAAAATTTCTCTTCGACTAAGCTGTGCTGTATGCATCATAGGGCTCTCCCTTGATGTTAGGCAATACTTGAAAAAAAGGAAGAAAATAAGCTTCAGAGCATTTACGGATCCCCAATAGACTTCAATGGTACAAACGGTGTGGAATTAGAGCCATTAAAAAAAACTTTTTTAAAACTACAGCCTTAAAAAGAGATCACCAAAGCTGAAAAATATCAACTTTATTTGATATTGGATTTGTTTGCGTCACCTGTACATTTGTACTTTGGTATAAGAAATGGAAATACTATATATAAAGCATATAAGCAACTCTGGGCCTGTACGAAAATGCAGTACTGTGTAATTTATGCAAAAACTACACGTGTAAATAACTGATTTACACTCACAAAATTCCAATTTTTTTAAAATATTTCCTAATAACTATGGCAGGAAACTGAGGAGATGATAATTTGGGAATTGTAGGCTATCTGGGAATACATTAACTACACGTGTAGTTTTTTCATATTGAATATATTTAAACTTGAAGCAGAAATCCAGCTAACATGATACAAACTATAGTAAACATCAATTAGTTTGCACATAGCATGGGGATCCAAGTCAATGAACAAAAGACGATGTAGCTGAAATATCTCTACCCAAAACCCTGCAATGATATTTCTACAGAGATACGAGTCTGAATTACACAGAATAATGAGACCGTTGTTGATTTCCTTCTACGTAATTTAAGTAAGTGGTATGCATTTTATAACCAGTATCAAAATTGTTCGATATTCATATTGAATGAATTGCATGTTTGTTTCATTTTCATATAAACAGTTCCATACTTTCAGAATTCTTGTCGTAAATATAAACTATCCTCCAACCCTTCCACTCACCCGTCTATAACATCCCCTAACCAACTCACCTTCCTTGTTTATGTTTGAATTCAACTGCATCATATTTTTATGGATATCTTTTGTATGATATTTGTTTGTTCAACAGTAAATCCGGCCAATGCATAGCAGTAGGAGTATAAATCCGATATTGGCATCCAGAGAATAATGCGATGTGGTTAGAACGTACATTTTATTTCCTTATTTCTGTACTGCAAAAAAAAATCGATCCACGTAAATGGAACTTTCGTTGTATACTGACAAGAACTGTTCGCTTTCCATGCATAAAATTTTATTTTTCTGACTGTAAGTGGAGATGTTCTTTTTATTTTAACCTTCAAAACTTTTCCTTCATCAGTTATTTTGATCCACTATTTTCCACATTTGCTTTTCGCTGACATGAATGGCCAATCTGTTTTAGATTGACGTGAACTGTTTGTGGAAAATGGAAATAGAATCTTTATGACCATCTTTGAAAAATAATTTGATCAATCTATTGTCTAGATAATAAAAACTTATGGGGAATACTTACTTCCTGCCTTTTTTTATTTAAATAGAAAATATAAGGCGGAGAAATGTTTTTGTTTTCTTTACTTCACTTTTACGTAATGCGCTTCTTGCTACGCGGAGATATTGACCGTAAATTCTAAAATCATGCTAATATTAAAAGTTATTCTCAACTGAAAGGACATTTGGACAGAGAAGTGCAAAAGAAAGGCGACATTGGGAGCATTGTTGAACAATAATAAAATTAAATCCTGTAGAAAGAATTTCCTGAAATAAATGAATTTATTTTTCAAAATTCTAGGCAAAACATCGAAAATTTTGCATTCTTTTTGATAATATCTCCAAGAATAGTTTGTCGATAGCAAGTGAGGTACCAAAAACAAGTTATACTTATGATAGCTTTCAACTAAACCACAAATAATGCGAATCCCATAGGGTTATTTAAAAGTTATGAGCAATCATTTCCATAAGGGAACATTCAAAGTTGAGAAAGTTTTGAGAAGATGTAAATCGTTAGGGGAGGGTTCTAGGGAGGGGGTAAGTGAAATGATTTTTTATCAGCTCACCTCAATGAATCACGTGGTATACCCCGCGGTACCTTGATCTGAATCACCCTGTATATATGCGATTTTTAACATGTGCTCGTCAGGTAATGACATGAAATGACTTTCAAGTTAGCAAACCACCGTATACTGGGGTTTTAACACGTTTGTTTTCAATGCTAGCTGTTTTGTTAATGAATTTATTTGATTGTTTTACCATACCATTAATCCTACTCTAAATGCACAGGCTACACTAATAGGTCATAGATAACAAAATTACCTTAACGGCTGAATTATCGTTTACTTAAATGTGTTCGTGTGCGCCCCACATCCTCTTTTTTTAAATGTTTGATAAAATTAGTGAGAAAACTTGTGAATGGGAATTCGAATTGGGAATTTGGAGTTATAAAAGTGGTCTCATGTAGGAATTTCTCCACGTGCCTTCACATGTAATTAAGTTTTTTTAATTTATTCGACGAACCCTATTATTTCCTCAATTTCTTGCTATAATTGAATTTCCCTTTGAAATTTGAATACGAAATGTGTACATCACTCTGGGGATATATCAATTAGATTTCTTGTTGAGAGCAAACCTTGTGCTTCCTCCTAAAGAAAATTTCTAAATACACTTTCTGATGTAGAACATTCTTGTGAGAAATTAAATTGAACTACGTGTGTAAATGTCACGTATTTTTCTGTGGTATTTGATATAAGTAAAAAAGAATATCTATCATGTTGCAGAAAATTAAATGATAGAACGAATAGTTCAACTCTTATTCAAATTCCTCTTCTCTAGTATAAAACTCAAAGTATGATCTATCATTAAATTGCTCTTATTGTGCGGTTTTCAAAAAAGTTATTTCAAAATGAAAACTTTGAAATTCCTTAAAATGTTCAGTTTAATAGGGCATCATTCAAGTGGAAGTAAAGTTGGTTTTTATAACATAGAATGTTATTGTACATTTGAAAGCCTTAGAGAATTATAATAGAAATTTGCAAGAAGCTATATCAACACATCTACGAAGGATCAATCACAGACTAGCAAAGTCCGTACTTAGTATTTAAAGGCTGCTGAATAAAATCCTAAAATCTAATTAAGAGCATAACTGAAAGCATATTTATTATGCTCTGTGATGCTAAAACACCTGGAAGGGAAAGAAAGGAAAGGGGAAGCTGTTTCAAGAAATTTAGTGTTTGTGAGCGAAGAGGGAAGGAAAACCATATGATGATCGTGTCTTTGACGGAACGTAAAATTCTTAGTAGTCAGGTACATTAATCGCCACAGAAGCATACACGTTATATTATACTCACACATAGCATCCTCTGACCATCTGCCATAAACGACTGTATAAGAACCGTATACATTTTATACGAAAAGAGAACATCTGCTTGACATTATATACAATTTATAGCCGATTTAAAATAATAATAATAAATTCTGTCACTTGCATATATTAGATTTCTAAAAGCTTTTTGTGATAATAAAGTTCGGATAAAGCTACTTCCACAAAAACATTGTTCCACAGGGCTCTATTCTAAGCCCTTTATTACTTATATAAAATTACTATGCCGTCCGTTATTAACGCGTTGACTGTGGTATGAAAAAATGGTACTATGTCTCTGCAATTCACGTACTCGGAAGCACGTAAATTTTTGTTCTTCCTTTGCGAAGAACAGGAAATGGTTGAATCTGTTTCTGCTGTCAATAGAAGTTTTATACATTACACTAGTGAGATGGTCTGCAAGGAACAAGATGAGTATTATAATAGCCTGGATTTTATAATTTATGGTAACTGTCAAAACATGTTAAACAAAATCCGGAATGCTTTTCATAATCCTGGCAGTAACTTATAGAATGGCACATTTTGAGTGCCACTTGTCGATTTGATAATGTCGTTCTCAAATTGGCAAAGCTGCCTTTACAGGATTTCTTCTCTTTCCTTCCAGGACTGACCTTTACTTAAATAAATAGCAGACAAATGATAATTATTGCTAAATCCGTTAATCCCTTGCACTATAATTTAAATGAAGACAATGTGTGTCACTTCCACTCTTAACTAGCTTAGCCAAAATTTCCAAAATTTTAACAATTTTATTGCTATATGATAAAAAATTGGTTATCGTATGCGGATTTAAAGCAGCGAAAAAAAAACTTTAAATATCCTTTTCGTTCTTCTAAAATCCTTTTGATTTTTCTAGAAATCGTTAGAACGAGGATCAGTGGGAGATATTCTAGAAAGAAATACCCGTCATACTGTGCAAACTTAAACAGCTGTGGAGGGTGTACAGCAGAGTGAAAACAAAGATCCACATGTCCCTATTCGTCGCCATTCTATCCAATTGAGCATCTGGACATCGTCGCTATAGCGCATTTGGACTGGGGGGGCTCGGAGAGCCCAAAACATAGGGCCGCTGCCCCGAAGTGATGTCTAACGACGGTTCCGGGGTGGTGGCCAGGTGACAGGGAGGGGGGGTTTAGCCGGTAGACCCGGATCGTGGGGAGTCCGGCACACGGGGGACTGGTCCCCCCAGGTGCGTAACGCATTCCCCCCCTCCGCCAAAAAAAAAAAATATAGCGCATTTTGAGACACGATCTCAGAATATATCCATACAAGATTCAAATGGTGCAAAATTTGTTTCCACGAGATCCACAATGTCGCTTGCAATGTACCATTCGTTTCATTCAAACAGCAATAGAAAATGATAATTTTTCAAGCAGTCTGATAATGAGTAGTGAAGTTTAATTTTCATTCAAGTGGTTATGCGAATCAGCAGAACTGCACGATTTGGACTGAGAATCCTGGGGCATTGCATCAGTGTGAATCCCACCCTCTGCAGGTTTAGAAATATCCCTCCGTTCTTCCAAGGATTTGCGGGCTAATGGAATTCTGCGGGAAAATTAAATGCAGCAATACTTTCACTCTGACGCTGTATTGTGAATTCTGCCTTAAGGCAGAACTTTCCATCAATAAATTGTAACCAAGTCCCCCAATTAATACTGCTAATTTACTTTTGCCGAAATAATCAACATTTGACATACACCTCAAATGACAGTAAGATCATATGATTTCGAATTTCGAAAGTGTACTACGATGGTATTGTGAACGCTTTCCACTCTGACACACTTTAACTTTCAACTCTACGCTGTATTGTGAACTCTGCTTAAAGCTCAAACGATTTCCAGTTTAAAGTGTTCTTTATAATCTTTTACACAATTCATATATTTGGCGCCCAGCGTTCTTGGCAAGAGTTTCGATTTTATTTGTTTTCGCAATGATCGATTTTCGATAAAAAAAAAGTATCAAGCATCCGGAAATGTAAATTCCAACGAGAAAAATTCTAATCAACACCCTTGGATGAATTAATAATATTAAGATCGCAATAATTCATAGGTGATTATACAAATAGTCTTTTATTATTTTGTAATTGCTTTCATTTGTTATGAGCAAAGCTTTAATAAGCGTAATAAGATATATTAAAGCAAAGAAATCTATTAGTATCAGACATCAACGCAATGTAATGAGCACCTCAATCTTTACCGTGGCACTGAACTTACTTCACAACAAAACAACAAGAATGTTAATTATATGGAAATCTACGTAGAAATGAAAATTCTAAGAATTGAGCTTGTTCCCGTCAGTCTCTATTGGTATCAATTTCCAACTCATTACCTTCTCTTCAATAATTAAAATTAATTGTGAAAATGTATTCCGACATTTAATTATTGTGTGAATTTTTAGTCAAACGATACTTTAATGCTACTTTTTAAATAAATCTGAAATTATGATCAAATCAATTTTTTATTATTAGCTTAGTACACTTGACTGGTCACTTCATGGGCGAAAATTATTGTCTGTCAGAAATATTTGAATCCAAACAGCATGTCTGGTGTCTGCTGTTGTAGGAGGAAGGAAAATTCTTAAGTAGAAATTTATGCTTCAGATTATTTAAGTTTCAGTTCTATCGCATAAGAAAAAAATCAATAACAAAGAAATGTTAGGTAATAATTCAACTTTTATTGTCAAATCAGATCGTACGGTAATACAATGTGATATTGAGGACTGAATCTGTGTGACCAATGAATATTTAGCCAGTAGAAGTAATTTTGGGGACAGGACCAAGTGTTTATACTTTTGATAAAGTTTCTCTATTTATTATCGAATGAAACGAAAAATAAGCAGGTTTGGAAGTTTTCTTGCGTGTATAAATATTTTAAGTCCCCCAAGTATATTAGCGTTATTCTGGGAAAACATTACCAAACATACTTTTTCAAAAAATATGTACAAGTGATGATAA
>QYTT01090333.1:0-13742 GCA_006980735.1 Dasypogon diadema
AAAACCTTTGAAAAGGAAGGAAATGTACATCTATACAAAGTCAGTTTCTATCTGGACTGTAATTTGGTCACAACTAAGATGTAATGAAATGGAACAGAATTTCCTTGATGAGTTTGTTCCCAAAATGCACTCCAAATTTACTCTTCCTTTCCTATTTAGTGGAACTTTTAGTTGGCATCAATTTGAAGGATTACTAGAGCAGTATTAATTCTCTTTTAATGCTACCATTTTTGAATAAATCTGCAAAACTTCATGTATTTTTTTAAATTGTGTGTTGATGTCTCAACGCACCTTTAACCCCTAAGTACCTTGGTGGGGTGGACAGGAAACATTTTTAGTACCTGGAAAATTCAGACTGCAGTATACATATGCCAGTTTTTTTTGTACTCAAGACAGACTATCTCAATAATGACTCCATTTGAAATGAATTCATTTGAAAAATATCAAACACATTTTCAAAATTATCATAAAAATCTCAAAATTAACCTTTTGATAAGCAATATAAAGAAATGTTTGCGTTTTGACAAGTTTTTTGAGAATTGAAGAAAGCCTTGATATTTGATGTTTTCCAAATTGAGTTATTTCAGATGGAGTTATTATGGAGATACTCTATTTAAGGTATAAGTCAAGTTTTAATTATTTTTCCACTTTTCAAAATATTAATCTTTCAGGTTATAAGCTCTCCAAATTTCAAAAAAGAGCTTTTGAAGAATTTAATGTAATCTTTTAAAAGCAACATAAACTTCTTATTTATATTTACGTATATAAAGCAGTTTATATAATGTTTAAAAAGATCAGAGTAAATACACTCAAGGTTGCCAGAAACTCAAATTTGATTCCGATCAACATTTGAGTTCGATTGAATTTGAATCTGCTCAGTTTTGAATTCGCTATGTTTTGAAATTTGTTCATATTGTCTGTGTTTAAGTTTGCATGAACTCAAAACAGATTCAGAATTTGAGTGAACTAAGAACTTGAGTGGAGTCAAAGCTTGAGCGGATTCAAAATTTGAGCAGATTAAAAACTTGTGTAGGCTCAAAATTGAACGGATTCAAATTTTGATCGGACTCAAATTTGATCAGACTCAAACGATGATCGGACCCAAATTTAAGCGAGCTCAGTATATTTGGAATATATGTAATCTATTATTTATTTTATTAAAAGGACTATTTTTATTTTTTAACAAGAAAGTAAATGGATACAACGAATTGTATTATTACCGCATGTATTTCAAAAACTATAATTTCAATTCAATTTAATGAAATAATAAAATTCAGAAGAAACCTACATTTATTTTTGTAACATCAATTTACATCAACTTACATAGATCTTATAATAAATTCCACCTTTTGCATATTTCATGATTTTTGGTTTACATTTTTGTTTTTTTCCAACACTTTGACTGATGTGTAACTATCGTCAAATATTCCTCTACATTTTGGAAAGGGAACATATTTTTCTATTTGTACTAAGCATACACATTATTTACATATTTGTCAACATTATACCACTTTTATAAGTTCACCCTTATTCTTTTGCAACTGATCTGATTTTCATCGCTGCAGGTTTTTGGATGTACTATTCCTTGAAATTTATTCTTTTATTGATCATTTGTTCATGTTCAATATTTTTTAATAAGTACATTTTCCCGAACATAAATATTTCATGTACCAACTAAACTGAAAATCCCAACATTTTTAAAATTTGTGCTCACCTGAAATTTCCACATTTCTACAAAATTTCCGCGTACAATAGAAGGGCAATCCATATCCAAAATACTCTCAATTACCTATGCTAGCCTGCCCTTTCTCCTGAAATAATTTTTCCCATCATTGGCTGATCTAATCTAATACTTTAGAAATAGAATTAAGCATAAAAGTTGTGCATAAAAAATTGTATACAAATAAACAACTGATAATAAAGATTTTAGTTCTTAACAGGACTTCAATGAGTTTATTTGTTTTGAATTCTTCTCACCAGTGCTCAGGGTTCACACTAAACAACCTCTGCTATTTGCAAGAAGAAAATCTTGTCTTAGTTGTGTTAGAATCCCTACTACTCTAGATAAGGGTTCTTCATAACAATTCAAGACAAAATTCTTGGAAAACATTGGTCCTTCGAGCCGGATTTGAGCAATCTATCACGCAATGTACTTAACAACAACAGAAATAATTCTTAACTAATGAATTCATAAAGTCCATTAACTGATGTTGCTGATACTACAATTGCATAAATGCTATCCAAAGCATTTATTTCATGTGTAATATGGATTAATAAATCTGGAAATACATATTTTTCTTGTAAACTTTATTTGGATTTCTATTAAAATTTCTTTAATATTTTCGTAAATGAAATTATTCTGGTATGAACAGGTCTATTTTTTGATATTTCATTACTACTGCTTCTCTTATGGTACACTTAAATCATCTTTGGAGTAGGGAGCTTGCAGCGTTTTACGCAAAGATCATTAAATTCCAAAAAACTGCGATATCTCAAACAAATTTTGATTTTTCATTGAATGCCATCAGTGGCACGTTAAGTTAAGTTTTCGAAAAAGTCCCAAATGTAAAAAGTCCAAAAGGATGCAATTTCCACAAGAAGTTAGACAAATAAAATACTTACCGCCAAAGGTAAAAGTCTCCAAGGCAAGTGAAAGCTCCAACAAAAGTCAGAAATTTTGAATTTAAAATGCTAAAGTTAAAAAATTTAGTACATACAGGTAGGGTCCTACGGGACCACCTTGTAAGGTGGCGTATTCCTGCAAGGTGCTTCCGACATCACCTTAGACTTACCCTTCCCGCGGTGCTTGCAGCGTTCCAAAACGGAGAGAAGCCCCATGGATGTGCCCTCCTTCGTTGCCATGCATTCAATGCAGGCGCCTCTGCAACCAGTCCAACGAAGAGAGACTTAAGGACTCATGTGTGCTCGTGTGAACCATGGATTTGGCTAGCATCAGCACGAAGCTACGAAGCAATTCACCCCATTGAAGGTCTTTAGTCTCAGCTAAGCCGGCACATGCAGGTGATGAGGTGCATTAGGTCATCCAGTACTGGGCAGAAAAGTACCTTTGGAACAGAGTATTCTCTCCATCGCAGATTGGGCAAAATCCATCAATTCTGGTTTAAATTTCACCCTACTTTTACCACCTATGTAAAGGTCTACGTACGAAATGATCTGTTATCGTACGTAATCCTTGCTAGACGTTACCACTTCTCAATCTGTCTCCAGCTTAAGGCAGGTGAGTTATTTCACCCCTGGAGGGCGCTGGAAATCCTTCAGCCTGCTTCTAAGCTTCCGTACAAAATCATTATAATACATATGTCATACCTGCGGTCTATGATCCCCAGATATGGGGTCAAAATTTAATTTCCTCTTGATAGAGGTCTTAGACAATTGCCTTTTTTGCTGCCCATTGGATAATGCGTTGCTAAATACCATTATTAAGTTTGCTTCTCACAATAGATATATACTAATTATGTACAGCAATTTTTTCCACCAATCAGACTGTTACATTTGATATCGTCAAAATTAACTTTATCTAGTTCTATTTCTGAGCCCACATTATATTCCTTAAAGCGTGGTGGAATTCAGCCTGACTAATGACTTGGTTACTATTTTTGATCATTGCCCATTGTTATTACACCGTTTCAGGTTCATCAATTATCCATTTTCTTGCTGGAAATTTCCGGTTTTTGCCTCATTAAATCGGATGTTTATAAATGCTCCTGACAGATTTCTATAAGCTTTCCAATCATCCTCTTCGTTTTAGAGTCTTATGTTTTGCTAATTTTGTATTTCTTGATTCCTCAAAGAAGGTTTGTATAGCTTTTATACGGTTTTTGAAATTTACTTCATTAAGGGGCGCAAATAGAGTGATTTCGTCTTCTTTTCCAATATCATACGTCATCAGAGAATTAAATGACTTTTTTTTTACGTAGTAGTCATTTATTTTTGTAGATAACCGCAAATAGAACGAAATGCTTTGGGTTGATTTCAAAGAGGGCTGAGCCATATATCTGTAGAAAATAAGAATGAAAAACACCCCCGGAAAATGTTCTTTAAAAATCGGTTTTATAGGAGGGGGAAAAATTGGAGAAATCAAATTTTTATTGAGGATTCTATTTTAAAAGTTATTTGCAGAAACCCTTATGGAATCTCCACTGAGCGTAGAAAGTAAAGATGAGTTAAAATTGGTTTTTATGTATGACATTTATGATACAAAAAAGATAACGATGTTATCCTTTAAGGGTTAGTTTTATTTGGAATATTTTTTTCGCTCATCCATTGCAACAGGGTGTATAGGTATTTTTATTTAACTTATACTCCTATTTCTTGTCGATTCGAGGATTGTTGCGGTTCGAAGCTGATACAAATTTAATTTTTAACGGATGATCAAGAGGGGAAGAAATATCTTTAAAACCTTGTTATCCTTCTAGCTAGCTTCTATCCCTAAAAATATTCAACTTGGAGGTTTCTCAAAAGCTATCAAGAGTATTAACCTCGAAATGAGTTAAAAAGAAATATAAGAAGTGTTATACACTTAGTAAACATCCATTTGAAAAATTCCCTGTTTATTACCTGGTGTGTATTTTAGAACAAGCTGAGGTGGATGTGTTGTAGCCTGAACTAAATATAGTTCAGAATTTTTTATTTATTTTAAAATGCGATTTCTGTTTACTACCAAGAATTGCATTATTTGGTAAAACAAAATGGGCAACTTTAAGTCTCGAATGTTATTAAAGCTGTAAGCTGTATTTATTAAAGAACGATTCCTTGAAATTGAATTCAATTTAAATATTAAAAATAACCTTGGCTACGCATCACGTTGAATAGAAATTCTTTCCAATACAAGTGTTTAAAAAATAATTTTCAGAACCTTTCGAGCCTTTTCAGGCATGAATAATCCTTAAAGATCACGCTCCTTACAATTGTGTAATATACTAATGAACTTCTACATACTTCAGTCGGGAATGGCACATTAAGAGAATCCTCATCAGATTGCTCTAATTCCCATGTAATGACCTATTCCGGAATTAAACTCTTAATTAAACTACTGAAAGAAAGCGCTAAATGAAATTTTTCAGTACATTACAACGGGGTCCAAGAGAAACTTAACAAAGATTTCCAGCAATTAACCTTTCTATCTTATAATCCGATCCTTTTCTTATTCAAGAGGTGAGGACAAAGGCAGGTGAAATACTGTCGTAACCAAAATCCAATTAAAACTCATCCTCCGGTAAAGATTTTCTCTGTCCATTAATCCATTTGAATACCTGAACGGATTTCCTTGGGAATTTTGTGCTGTGGTGTAGTGGGTGCTTTTGTTCCAAGAAAAATTAGCCTGGCTAAATTGAATTAAAAACGCACGAGATTCAGTGCCATTGGCGACACCATCCGCATTTGTGCCCCATCCTTCAGCAATATAAGCTACTACTAGGAAAAATTGCTCTCTAGCTGGGAACAATGGTGGAGTGGACACTATAGAAAATCTGTACATTGTTGGATCTCAATTAAATTGGTCTTTTCTGGTATTTTCAATCTTCCTATTGTCAATTTTTATGCAGGAATGCATCCTTTCTGCTCAGTTTTTAATTGAATTTTAGTTGCCCGGTTTCTGGTGGTGTTCTGGGTGGCGGACATCCATAAAATTTATTACGCTTACTCTTGATTACGAAATTAGATCAAACGAATCCCCGATGGAATTATTCAATCAGCCGGGCATAATCAAATGGAGTCCGACATGTGACGTGTTCCCAACTTGATTACCGGACGAGTTGAATATCTGACGGTTGCCGATAAGCTGCTGTCATGGGGAAAAGAATTCAGGGCTGTGGTCCGGACGACGAATCCCAACTTGTTGACTTGTTAATTGCTCCACCGCAAGTGTGAATTGACATTGCCGGAGTTGGGCTACTGACTTTATCTGTATAATCAGCCTTAACTTAATTCCGCTTTGTAACCGTGGACTTATATTTTTAATCAGTTCGCCTCACATATCAAGAGACAGGAGAGATAAACAAAAACTTTTCGTAGAGGAATGCTATTCGGTTCCGAAGTAGACAGTAAGCTCTGATGGATCCAGCTAGATTACATGAAGATTTTCTGTAGTTGCTAGGCTTTTAACGAAAATTGGACTATTTGAACGTAAGGGTTTCTCTAGAGTGAGCAAAGATGGATTTCACTAATTTTTTGATGCTTTGAGGATAAAGATAAATTCCTATAGGAGCACCTTTTTCGTTGAGCACAGATTCCAAATGAATGAATTCCCCAGAGGTGCTATCACCAAGGAACACTTGACTACACAAGAAAGGGTAGATAAAATTCCGTCTTTGGTAATGTCCTTTCTCCTCCTTCTTGACCTTATTCCAGAGAAATGTCTATACGTTTAAAATATCAAATAAATAACTTTAGGAAAATGGGAGAAACAGAGTTCAGACAAAGATATCTATAATTTTGGACTTTGTGTTTATGAGAATTTGAGGAGAGAATGGTAATATAAATGTACTGCAAAGATTTGGGTATGGAAGGATATTAAGGTGCACCTAAAGTTATTATATTTAAACTGCCGTTTCGAAAACTCATTTCATTTTACGGATCTTGAATTTGGAACAACAACAAGTTTGGATGGGGTTCAAAACCGTTCCGTACAGTAATAAAACTGGTAGTGTAGAGAAGTTGACACGATGTCTGGAAAAGACTATATACAAATTTACACTTCTAGAGGTATTGCTTTTTTTTTTTAAAACAAGTGGCCTTTAAAAAAAAATCACGTCAATATCTTCAACAGTTCAGAAGTTATTAACATTGATAGATAGAAGATGAGACACCAGCAGTAGCTTTAAAGATGGGATCACAGACCGTATTTGCATTTCAGATTCTTAAAAATACTCTTTTCTATGCCTGGTAGAATGTCGGAGTTTCTAGAGTTAGTTACGGTCCTCTCCTCGCATTTTCAGGGATTCAGCTCGCTTCAAAGCGGTTTTTTTTAAATATTTTTATCAGAAATCCCACTTTTTCTTTTCCACTAGTTTAACCTTTTACTTTATCTTAAATACAGTGCTAATTGATTTCGGTAATTATCATATCATATCGATTTTCAGAAGTAAATTTTGTTATTATGATTACAATTTGTTTTTCTGGAATTTATAAGCATCTTTCTCACTATGGTTGCATTAACTGTTGTGCATTGAAAAACATAAAAACCATTACACTTAAAAACTAACCGTATAGTTGAAACACAAGAATTTTTTATTGCCACCAAACGTGGACGTGCTTCGTCCTACCCTCTACTGTGCATTTAATATTGCTTAAAAGATAATGTGATAGTCAATTTCCACTTTTATTTTATGTATTGGCAGAAATTGTAAACATTTCAGTTTTGTCTTTTCAAAAGTCCTTTTGTAACCTTCAAACACCACTTCGGGAAAATTTAAGAATTCAATAATAGGACCATAAAAGCCTATGCCTCGTTTCCTTTTCACTAAAGCCACTCATGAGTGAAATTCTGATAAGCCCGCTTCAATGCCTCAAAAAAAAATTGGTGTAAAATAATGGATTTGTGTGATGGTTGAAAATAGGATTCTACGGAGCATTGAATATTGCAATTTGTATTCAATAGGTGTTAAGTCTGTTGAATTTGTTAAGACTTAAAAAAAATCCAAAAAATACTTTAAATAGACATTTTTAAGTTCAAACAGTTTAAATTACTTCAAATACTGAAATCTGAAAGGATCATTATTTGAAGGTTTACATGGTTTTAAGTGTTTTGCTAGAGTATAAGTTAAGGACGTATGACAAAGCTACCTAATAGATACTCTCTTTTCATCTCAGCCACATAGAGCCTAAAAGTTGAACAATTTCAAGGGTTCATTATTTTCACTCTCAAGTTATACAATCTCAAGTGGAGGTATTTTATCATGAATTGTGCAATGTAATCCCAAAAACAAATTTCCTTATCTCAAGCTCTGCGCAATATTAATCATCACAACAAATTCAATTTGTCGAATTAATTAATTATTTGCGAAATATGGCAAAAGTTGTAGATACAATTTAAGTTGGCGGCTCATACTGTCAATCAATCTCTGGTATTGACGGAAAGAGTGTACAAATGGATTTTGTCACTTTCAATATCATAGAAAACTTATTACACCAAATATTTATGATTAACAGTCAGGAGAAAGCTTGGTGACTATCGAATTTTATTGGAGAAGTGGTCACAATTCCGGAAAATGTATATAACGTCAATAATGGCACTAATTTTCATCAGTTTCGTAGGCGTTGTAGCGTTGTTTTTAAGCTATAATATTTGCTTTGGCTTACTGTCCAAGTGACAACACATCCACCCAAACTTTTGTGGTCTAAAGTAATAAATTGAGATGAATCGATTTAGGTCATCTTTTTTTGTATACTTTATACACACACATACTCATAAAATATATCGATCTAAAAATGGATTGTTTGCATTAATGCAATTCGTCCTCAATTGCTTGTTACACGAAAAGCAGTTGACGTCACCACCTTAACCACGGATATGAAGCCGAATAATTTTCTTCAATGAAATAGAACATTTTGTGCAATTTGCATGGAAAAATCAGAAATTATATCCACGCGATTAAAATTTTCTGACGTGTGGAAGAAATCTTATTCGTGACCATTCCATTTCTCACCTATCTTTTTTTTGCTTCATTTATTTACTTCTTACTTAGCAGCGTCGATAAGTGTCAATAGCATTGAGATTGAGCCATCGTCTAAATTAAGACTGGACAATTTCATCTTCAAAAGAAACAAACATTATTTCCAGCTACCGGAATAAGTGAGATTTATATTGACTGAAAGAAATGGGTGTGAAAAATGTGAATTTATTATCAAGAATGTTGCGAAATGGAGAATATCTAAAACTGTCGCCCGGATCTTGAAGGGACTTTTTATTTGGTGGAGTTTTCCATGCCGTATTTTATTTGTTGCAAATTGTGAAAGATATAAATTGTAACTTTGTATTGAATTTCGATTTTTAATTTATTTGGTTTGGCGAGAAGAGAATAATTTAAATATTAAAGAGATGGAATTAAAAGATCTTTGAAGGTTTCTGATCATTTGTATTAGCTGCTGAGTTATTTTTGTTCATTGATGTAAGATCCGAACTGAAGAAGAATGAGTTTAGTGCCTAAGTTTTTTTTCGATTACATAAAGGCCTTCGAGACAGTATTGCTCGTAGTATGTATATATTTAAGTCTGGGTCTGATATGAGTCTTGTAGATGGGTGCTAGATCAAATGGGTTAAAGTTTTTCTTGCATCGCTGCAGGAAGCCTAGACACTTCATCGTATTCTCTGCAATAGCTAAGATTGTTCGATACCTGAACCCCTAAGATGCTCAGGTTAGGTGAGTTTGGAATACTGATCTCATTGCCGAGGAGAGAGAGAGAGGGGCTTAAGGATTCTTTTGAGAGAAATCAGACAGTTTTGTGTTTTTGAATGCATAAAACTTGACGCGATTAGTCCTGCCCCAGGCGAGCATTTTAATTATGTCAAGTGATACAATCATGCATTCTCGATAGCATTTCTACAAGAATCAGCAACTGATCCAAACGGGTACGTGAAATCAAGGATACTGTCATCAGCAAAACTGTAAATTGGATTGAAGGAACGAGCGCGGGGGATAATATAGAGCCTTGCGACATGCCGATATTGATATTATAAGCAGTGTTCTATGTAACGCAAATGGAACGGTCGAAGAGTAAACTCCCAATCCAAGTATGAACAGGACCAAGTGCTGGAAGGCTTACTTTCAAGTTTTTTTTTCAGATTAACATAAGTAACAGGTCAGTTTAGATTTTAGAAGAAGAATATTTAAGACAAAAGTTGACCTAGACCCAGTGTTTAAAATTTTTTTACAATAGATGTAAAAATGAAATTTTTCGTGCAATTTTTGAGAATTTTAAGATCTCCAATTTAAAAATATTTGCTGTTAAAATTTAAAACGCGATATGTTGTGTAAATTTAAAGAAACAAAATTTAAAGGTACAATTTAGAAAAAATTGCTTTCATTTTGTAGAAAAAGCTATACAATAATGTAAAGGATACCAGTTTTATTTATACTTCGTCCTTGATGTCGCATGAAATTAACTTAGACGACCTATTCAGCTTCTAACCTTATTGGGAATTATCTATTTAGGGCATTGCGAGTAAAATGACGAAGTGGAGTGAAATAAATTGTTTAGTAAGAATTCTGAAAAGATTCTGTTTGCCTGCTTTGTGTACATATATATATATAGAGTACAACAATATTCTCAAAGCTTTATTAGGACTTATTACTTATTTAAGATCTGTTTTTTATTTGGTTCTCTTTCATGTTCGGCAAACGTATGATGCCTTTGTTAGTATCAAGTAGGTTTAATTCAAGTTAAATATCGCTACCGTTCTACTTCATAAATTATTCATATTCTTTTGTTTTTGTTAGTATTCTGGAAATCAAAGAAAAGCAAAAAGCAAATAATACTTACTTTAATTCTTTATAAATATTTCAAGTGAACGAAGTTAAGGATCATAGGACAATGGAATTTCTTAGAATTATCGTTTTATGATGAATAAGCTAATTTCAAAATAGAAGTGTATAATTTCTTTGCAAAAGAGGTGGGTTGAATTTTCTATAATTTATTAGCGGTTTTGTCCTTTTGAGATAAGTCAGCGTAGTCTACAAGTTGCATATAAAGTCTTATCTCGTTGAATTTTCATCACAGCGGGGACCCTTAATTTTGGATGTTAACACAACTGTTTATAATAAGAGCAGTAAAGAGTTTCATGTACTCCACTGTCGTAAGGGGTTCTTGAAAAGCTCCCAAAATTACATATCAACATATTTCGCAAAATAATCCAAGTCGCCGCAGTCTATTGGGTTGGGGATAAAATTATCATCCTTGCTCTTTGGGGTCTTGTGCCTCTTTCTGTTAATGTTGCGCTGTTTTCTGGAAGGCAGTGTTAAAAGAAACCAGCTTCATCCTCATGTAAATGTTGTTTGCTTCAAATTTCTTCAATAGTTCAGATAAGGTTGAAGACAACTAATCCAACGTCATATCGCTGGGTTACTTGTTTATATTACTCACAAATGCATTTAAAAACGATATCATTCCTTGTTGTCAAGAGTTCGATCCATCCTAATCCTAGATCAGATAGATTTGAATTTATCTCCATAATCTTTGTTAAATCCTTCACTTTCTTCTTTAAAATACGACCAGAGATAACAATTTTTTTTGGCTTGAGCTTGCAAGAAGTGTAGAATCCAATATGAGGGGAATTTGCGGATTTATTTTGTTGGACGTCGATGTTTTCGACGGTTTTTTAAAAGATCGTTGACAGGGTAGAATTTTGAATCCCAAATTTTCTGAATATTTTTGGTTTCGACTTACCTCCCTGACTACCAGCCTCTAGAATTCTTAACCTTTATTGGAAGTTGTGACGGTATTTCTCGTATGGTCGATAGTTCGGTAACCCGGGCACTAAAACTATTCAATACAGTATTCATCAATGGCTCGATTTACTACTGAGAACTTTGTTATGAATATTTGCTGTTACCTTACCATTTGCATTACCATGCTACTGGTGCTAGGGATTTATATTATTCTTCGATGAAATTATTCATTACTGTGTACACCAATGGTTCGCTCAATTTCCTTCGGCGAAACCTAACCTAGAACTATTAGAAACTTAACAGATACCCTTTTTGGCCCGGTTGGGCCTATTTTACATAAATATTGTTTTTAGAGGTCCAATTGTTTTTTTAGAGATTTATTGGTGAATTAATCACTAATATCATTCATATTCCATTAGGGATTTTGTGATGTGGTGCACAACAACACACATATACCATACGAAATCATATAAATGCAGTTACGAAAATTGTAAGCAAAATGAACTTAAAAATATTCAAAGAGTTTCCTTACACCCCTTTCACCAGTCGTATTTGTTTAAGCCTACGCAGCAATAACTTCCCCTTAAAAGAGAAAGTGCTTTAAAGTGCCTCTTAGATGTGTCTTTTTGTGGAAACTCGAAAATGTATTAAAAGCCATTTCCCAAAAGGAAGCCACCGGTTTCCACTCGTCTCGACGTTGTGTTTATGTGGTATACTCCGTCGTTTATACTCATTTAAGACGGTATGAATTTGTAATAAAGATTCAGCAGTGCGGTCTTCTCGAATCGTTCCCATAAATATATTTCTTCATTAAGATAAAGAAGAATCCACCGGATCTGGTGGTAGCCTGGTAGAGCGATTGTGTGTGCAAATGTGATCACATATCGTTGCTGAATGCGTTAATTAAAATTTCAAATTGTCTCCGAGAATAAACTGGCAGAACTGATATTAGTCAAGAGTCAAGACCGGGCAAAACCGCAGCAGAGACGAGTGGATTATCAGGAATTTACGACGGCTGCCTAATTACCATATAATGGGGGTTGCGTAAGACTCCTTGGAAAGTGGAGCAGGCCAGACAGAAACTGATAAGCCAAGCCACCTCCTTACGTCATGACACGCACTTTAACGTGCCAACAAATCAGCACGGAGCCTCCTAAAAACTTAAAGTACACGGCGATTTTTTTTTTACCCATTTTTTCCGCAAATTTTATGGAGTTTTTATCTGACGTGAATGGTGGTGGCGGTGGTGGGTAACTTGATATAAATACGGGTAGGATTTTCTTTTGTAAATTTCTAGCCAGGAGGAAACTCAAGGCCGATTTTTCACGTAATTTTTGTGTGGAGTTGATATTCTGAATCGTTAGACGGTGTAATTGAATCACGGTTCAATCGCTTCATCCTCTGATTTGCATGTTCAAAATCTCTGAAATTTCCAGGTTACTTTAACTCTTTAAAATAGATACAAGCTTTGGGCTGGCCAGGGGTTTAGTGCATATTTCTATTCTCCTGGATTCATACAAAATGGATTCTTCGCACGATATTCGGTTATAATTCCTCCATGCATGTGAGATTATATCGTGTGCTGGCTCAGCGCTTTTCTTTTATCGACCTTTGTTGCAACTAGCCAGTTTCGTGACGCATAAATAAATTTAATTTTACAAGAATTCATATTTTTCCTTATATATTACCACCGGGTGGTACATTATCCGGTCATATGGATTTAAAGGATAAAAGGAACACTATAAAGCTTACATTTTTTAATAAAAAGTGGTTATTTGTGGAGGAATGATAGAAGCTGGAACCTTGGTTGTAGTTCTCTTTTTTATTGTGGCCACAGATATGATGCTCCATAGAGAGAAATGTAGCATTTTATATACTATGACTGTGCTTAAAAAATTTCAACGTAAGATAATTTAAAATAATCGTTTTTCCTCAAAAATTAGGTCCTGGACTGTACCCAAGGACAAGTGGTTAGTGATTGCTATTATATTTCTTTTTAACTCTTCACGCCTATTTTTCTTATTCGTAATTCAATGAATTGATGAACACATTTATTATACAGATATCCTGGCAGCTTATTAGTGTCTTTTTAAATACAAAACCCAGATTTTTGACTGCATTGCAATGTAAAGTTGACAATCATCTAAATACAGGCTGAGTAACAGACGAAAATTCAAAAAAAGAAAACAATAAGGGCCCTAAAATGGATTCTTGTGGGACGTCACAGCTCGTTGATAAGTACGTGCAAAATGTTGCATTGCAGAAAATTTGTTGACAACGATTCACAAGATAAAATGAGATTTGTTTGTAAATGGAGGTCGAGAAATAGAAAGAATT
>QYTT01090333.1:28761-79242 GCA_006980735.1 Dasypogon diadema
TTATAAAATTCATTTTATTTTAAATGTTATTAAATTGCTTCAGATCTAAAGCATATCAAGAGTAGCGTGGTAAAAAATTTGGACCCAAAATTGTATATCATTCGTGTATGATACATTGGTGGTGGGCTGGCACTTTACGTGGTAGCAAATACAATTACCAGAGTTCATTGACATGATAAATTGTAGGGGATTTTTGGGAGTTTCTTCCTGTATAATTTCTAAAAGCCTCATAAAAATGATTATTAAAATTTCTATGGAAACATCTTATTTGCTTTCTTGCTTACGAGTAAAGAAGATCATATTGAAATCTTATAATTTGTATTCTTGGAAAATTGAAGTGGTTCTTTGGACTATATATTTCAGATTTAGGTATTACAACGTATTATGGAGTTTCATCTTACATTTATTGAAAAAAAGGTCGTGGGAAGTAATCGTTTATGTAGCACATGGTAAAGCTTGGGATTAGTTACAGAATACAAATTCAAATTCACGGAATTCACAATAATTAAAAACGCATTTAAGTGTAGATTAAAATAAATAGCTATGGGAGTGGATACTGGTAAAACCCAGGATGTGCTCCCATTCCCTTGTGTCAGCTTAGTGCAATTCATCAAGGAAGTGGTGTCCCTCGTGTCTAAATCTTCTCCTCTCCGCACTCTCTAGAGTCAGCGTCGTTTGAGCGATCGATACTGTACTAGTATAACTTCAGGAAGTTATGTTCTATCAGAATGGAAATCATCAGTTTCAATGATGGTTTATTTAATCGGAGAAGATTTGATGGTAAGCTTATTAAATATTTAGAGATCATCATCGTGGGGGAGAGTGAAGAGCCAGAGACAACATTACTTTCGGCTGATCCTCTTGATTAGCTGCACAAAGGCTAGGCGTTTTTCGCGTCATTTACTCTATTTTGGTCTCTTCATATTGACAATAATCTTGCTCAAGAACGCGACCTGTCTTGCCACCTTGCACCCGCTGCACATCGGATTTGTTCCCCGAAGCTGAGTTTGGAGTCAATCATTACCCTTAGGCTGCCGGTTTCGTCAGCACTTGCTTCCCGCCCATCTCCATGGGTGGTTAAATATCAATAATTAGTTCACGGGTTCTAGAGATCATTTTCAATATCACACCTAAAGAAACTTATGTCAAAAAAGTGGCAACTTCTGCGGCTCTAAATTATTTAGTTGAGGTGATGAGGGTTTTAAATTAAGATTTCCCTGAATCCTTCTTCCCTCCTTTGTAAATTCCCTTCGTAAATTGATCGAATATCGAGGACAGTGTTTCCCCCAAGAATCTCTCAGGTAAAGGTCAAAATTATCCTGGAAGTAAGCTAATATCTTCGAAATTTCATCCTCAAGGACTGCAAATCAAAGCTATCGAGGCTCTTATGAAATCATTCGTGATTAAGGACTGCAAATTTAAACTTAACGATTTGTTTTAAACTAATATACATACTGCACCTAAAGAAATGAGAAGGAGGAGCTGGCACAGAAGATTTGCAGCTCCAGTTGTCTGCTATCTTCACGGGGATGATATCCTAAATATTTACTTAAAAGTATCACAGATTGGACAAACGACCAGTACTGCCAATTGTCGTCATATAGGTTGAGGTAGTTTCAACCAATCCGTTATAACCCTTTTAATGGGGTTTGCCACAAAAGATTTATTTTAGCGTTATCATAATTACTATTCTATCTATTTAGATACCTATGAAAGATAGTTTTAAATTTTCCCTAAGCAAATTGAAGCTATAATTTCTCTCATTTCCAAAATTATCTCATTCATTCAGTTAATGGGGTTTACTGCGATAATCAACTGAGATCGACTGCTTCACTTTCTATGAACTCTTCTTTCTTCCGTTTGCTTTTCCCCTTCATAGTCAAGGAAAACGTTTTTTTTTCTACTTCTACAGCCAATTTGCACAATGCTCCTGGACGATGTCTGCTAAATGGAAAAGCGTTCCGAAAATAAAATTTGCATTTGATTTAAAAATTTATTCTCTCGTTTGGGTTTATTTTCATCATTATTTAGTCACCGCTAGCTTCCATTTCCATTTCACTTTAAAAGTATTCAAAGTTTCAAGAATTCTCTTTCTTTTCAGAATACTTCCAACTCAAGACAATAAAGGACCACGAAGGGTGGACCACCCGCATATTCAAGGAGGGAGCATTTCGTTCTTTGGAGAAATTCTGCTTGGCTGTTTTTTTTTTCTAAGTCAGTCTGTGTACAGTGTTGCAAATGTTTTGAGAAAGATATTCGGAACGAATCCTGATAAAAGAAACTTTTGTGGACAATTTACAAGCATTTCACGACAGACGGAGTGAAGTATAGTGCAACATTTTCACTCCAAAAGTACTTATGTGTTGAATTTGACTAGATTAGTACTGCTGGCCTTGCACTGTAGAGTGCATTACAACACACTGACAGTATCTTAGATAGTCTTTATTTTGTAGATCAACTGGTCTGTAGAAACTCTGTTGCTGGAGTGTACTGAGAACGACGTGTTCATGCCTAGAAACGTAACGAGAACATCTCCGGAGATTATTTGCATCCTGCTGGAAGGACATTTATATTCACACATATGTACAAAGATAAAAGATCGGTAGAGGAGACAGAAGACGTTGAGCTAATAGCTGACGTTGGCTACATAGCTTCACGTGTACGATATTTGGAAAAAACTTTTTGGGGCTGTTTTGATAGTGGTCCAGATGTGGACGGAGAAATTGACATAGAAGCTGAAACAAGCTGGTCTGTTGGCCTCGGTATTAGTGGCGGAGAGGGGGGAATTAATTTTCAATCTAAAGGTGAAAACAGTGCAAATATATCTCCAAATCCTGTAAGAAGAAGACGCGTTCTTGAGAGTCTTCTTATATCGTTTTATGAGGACTACGAGCGGGAGAAACAAATTCAAGAGAAGAGTGATATAATGAATATTGATGCAGAGAAGTCTCTTGATTTAAATAATGTTTCTGACGATATTAATGTTGTCCCCTCTGATGATCCCCCAACTAGTCAACTACTAGCGATCTCGAATGCTGATGTCAATTCAGTTACTAATTCCAGATCTAGTGATTTAAAATCAGGTGCTCTAATTAACCAAAGTGACCAAAGTGTTGAGGGTTCTAGTGGTGAGAGTTCCGGTGGCAATAAATGTGGTGAAGTGGGTGGTGTTTTTGGCAGTGCTCTTGGTGTTCCTTCCACAAGTGATAGTGGCAAAGAGAATGAAAGTGTTGGATTTAGATCGTTAACAAAAAGATCAGCTACATTTCTCTGCTCAAGTGATAATACTGATGGTGGCGGTTTAGATAGGGATGTCCAGTACAATTTAGTTCAATTGCGAAACACTATTGTTCAGCATCAGTTCAGCGGGGATGATTTGCGAGCATTGGTGCGTGATTTGAGACGGAAAGTAGAATACACAGAGAGAATGAATTGGTTATGTAAGTAAATATTTAAAATTTTATAAATAATACTGGAATTATTTGAAAACAATGCAAAAGGACTATAAGCTATTTGTACAGATTTGGTGGCGTTTAAAATGGAACAGTATTATTCACAATTTTTTCACTAAGATATTGTTTTACTAAAATAATTTAATAAATACAGGTTTTGGGTTAGCTGTGTCTATTTGGTCGAAAAGGGTATATTATAGTAGTTTCAATCCTTGAATAATTCCACGGCGGAGGATCAGTATCATCCTTTAAGTATGTCGAACTTTGCTAGTCGCCCTTTTGGGTAACCTCCTTTTCCATGATTTTCGGTTTAAGCCTGTTTAGGCAGTCCTCGGTAGAGTTGATCTACACTGAATTGAAGCCATAGTGAAGTTTAGAATTGGCTTCTTCTAACTAGGGAAGGGATTCGTAAGTTAATTGTATAATGACCCTTCTTTGGATGTTTCCATTTTAAAAATTTTCTATCCGGTACGAGGGATCCCGAGATTTAGGAGCTAAGCATCGGACACCCAGGAATAACCGATCGTTTCCAGGCTCCCTTAGTTTTGACTTGAGTATAGTTAATCATTCTGACTCCCCTATATCGGTCGAAAACGTCTTACTATGAGATCGGGTCTGTCGTATTTATGGACATGTGCTCAGAAGCCTTTGAAATGCTTCCAAAATTAGTGGAAGTTGCAATCGAGTATTACGGAGACAAAACCGTCGCGAAAAGGCGTTAGCCTACCAAGAGAGAGGCATAAATACGTACGATATTAGTTTAAAAGGATTGAAGAAATTGTGAAATGTAATAGACGAGTTTTAGAACTTTTTATCCCCAAATAACGGAAATTCTGGATTGCACCTCGTATTTTAATAAAGTGGTTATTGTGCTACAGGATGGTAGGCAATTTGTGCCCAAATAAAGTCATAAAATCCACAATGTACAAAAGATTTTCTGGGACGTAGTATCTTCGAAAGTGTGTAGCCTGGATTCCTTTTTAAGTCAGCAAATAAAAAATTGTACCACTCTAAGACCTTCAAAAATCCCCAGTTCTTTGAAAACTTTTTCATCCCTTCTTACATAAAACATAACTACAACCTCAGAGCTAAGGAATAAAATAAGTCAACAGTACCTTCTGGGCATCGCAGACAGTACTAAGGAATTTTTTATGATTTCCAAGGAAAAATATTGACCTAACTTTACGAGAAAACTTATATCATTGTAGTGTTTATTCCTCCATATTTTATCTTAGCTATCTTGGAGACTCCTATAGCATCCCAGAAACAGAAAAAGAGTGCTCGACAAAATTCATCCAGAAGGCAGAAAGTCATTAAATAAATCTCCCTTACGACCGTATCTTCTAGGTTGAATACTAACAGAAAACACTTTAGCTCAGATGCATCAGAACAAAATGTCGTATACAACTGGGGATGGTGAAGGTTAGTGGTTACCTTCCCTATCCAAGTGGTGAGGTCAACAGTGCAGCAGCACTTTATAGTGTTTGCCTGACTTCCTCCCAGTTGCTGTTCATCCCCTTTTGCAAAACAAAGCACCGCAACCCGTGCCACATAATTCAAAGCAAAATGCAATTAACAAGCAACTAGGCGCCAGGCGGGTGTTAGAAGGGTTTTGGAGGGATGACAGGATAATATGGAAAATTTTATAGAAGTACTTTAAAACCAGGCTGTGTAAGGGGTGGAAAGATGTTTCATAAAATAATTTAAGCAGAAAAATCTGTTCCTTACTTAATTTTGCCCCGGATCCTTTCCCCTTTCTGGGGATTTCTCCCTTCTGAACAGATGTTTACCGCCATTAACGAATACTTTTAATTACTGGATTTCCTTCCGTAAATTTCAAGAAAAAAGTAAGTTAGGTGGAGTGAAGCTGGACACCGGTTATGGATGGGATAGTTATGTCCGCCTGTCCGGGGAATATATACTATTCCCTTTGTTTCGCTTTAATTAATTTTCCCTGTTGCGAATTGTTAAGATAATAAGGACATTTTATCTCTGCGGTTTTGTATTCTGTGAGCTCGTCAGGAAAGATTTCCACAGTCAACAGAAAATAAAATGAGGGAATTGCACTGGATTTTCTTCTCTTTGTTTTTTGTTTTATAGTGTAGACCAGCATATATTATTTTTACATGTCCACAGCAATTAATGTAATGCTGGAAAGCTGAACACAGCACGCAAAATCGCCATTATGTGCAAGTCATGGGTTTTTATCAGGTTGTTTGTAAGCGGGGGTAGGAAATATATAATTCGCAAGAGATGGAATTTCATTCCCTGTCAGTTTTAAATTACTCGAGTTCATTTAAAGAGAAGAGCATTGTTGGAGGCGTTTTTAAGCGTGTACACAAAAAAAATATTTGCATATTTAAAACTCAGAGAATTTTCTTTGAAAAGTCTGTAAGCGATTTTCACAGAGCTGGTCTTTCACAGAAAATATTGTATTCCAACTCGAATTAGTTATTGATCCAGGCTTGTAGTCTTCATGGAAAAGTTGCTTGAAATTTGATGTAAAATTTACTATATTTGCTGGTGACCCCAGTAATCTACCGTAAAAAATACAGACCCCGAAGCCTGAGATCGGGAAGTCTACTTACGACAAATTTATCATAGTAAGCGAGAATAGTGTAACTGAGATAGCCCCAGAACCTCTTCATTCATTTGAGAAATGAAGAAATCCAGGAATAGGAACAGGTGCTATCAGCGGTCCAACCACCTAGTCTACTGATGAAACCTAAGGATACTCTCTCACCCTCATTAAGTTCATTAAGGCAGCGGAGTCCGATGTATTTGTATTAAATACCTTTTGCAATATAAGGGAACTAATAGAATTTTACAACAACACAACTTTGACAAACCTTACTAAGATCATTAATATAGATCGAAAACAACAAGGGACCGAAAATTGATCCTTGGGCAACTTCATTGTATAGCCCAACTTTGTAAGCGGTTAGATAAATAATTCCTAATTAAGGTCACAGAGACGCAAGAGAAGCTGAATTGTGCCTTTAGCTTATGGACAAGCTTGTGATAAATTATGTTTTACAATAAATTCATTCATTTGAAAGTACATAAACTTCTCCCTTATCTTGTCCAGAAAAATTTGGTGAGGCACTTTCGACATCTTGAAAGGAAAATCCGGGACTGCAATATGCAACTTGGCTTGAGCGTTCTCTAAACGAAATACCTCTGTTTTCTTATCTTTAACCAATAATAGTTTGTCGTAAACAGGCGGTCGAAAAGTACAACACTGGTATTAATCAAATCAAGTCCCCTTACTTTACATTTTTTGCAAATACTAAAGATTCAAAATCTTAATCAAATTTGCAACATTTTAAATTAAAGTTGGTGACCTATTTGAGATGAATGTAATAAAAATTTAAATTTAACTACTGAAACGACACGTGTGCTATAGAACGAAGTAGACGAGAATTAATGATGTCTCCATAATCCTCTCATCTTGGGTATTTACACCCGTTCCGGATATCAAATTCAATGAACGATTTAATGACTCGGGACAACAAACTTGCACTCTTCTAAAATTTATAGCATCACCTGTTAAATTCATTATAGGTAAGGGAGTGTACTTACCCGGATAAGGTATCCACCTCTAAGCTATCACGAGAAATTTATTGCTTAGAAATATTAAAGTTACAGTTTATGGTAAAGTTCAGATCCCCATGGAGTATTTAAACGATATCTGATGCATACATACATAGATTACATGGTTTTTGTTTTGGGCACGCTCTATAATGTAAAGGGACTTTTTACACTGCTATGGTTTTACATTCAAATTTATTTGCTTTGATTTTTTTTTTTGAAGGTTGCACAGTTTAATCAAAGCAATTCAAGAGAAATGATTGGTTTTCCGAAGACTGAGTTGGTTGTTGGAATATTTTCCATTTTAGACTGATAACAAATCTGGTTTTATCTGTGTTCACATCGTCACATCACCGCATGTGGGGTTTTTAAATTTTCCGGTCTACCTTAGGAAAATATTAAATACCCTGTGTTCGTTCATTCGGGACATAACCAAGTTTCAGATCTGAACAAACTAACTAAACATAATATATAATATAATAATTAATGCAATTCAGAGTTCATCTTTTGTCAATATTCACTATATTTGTTCATGACTCCTCTGTAGACTAACTAACTCAAGTTGTGCTTGATCCGTTTGTGAAAAATCGACGGGACTCTTTATTTTGGCTGGCGGTTTACCTTTTATTTTTTTTCTTTATTAATGAACTAAAATTATGGTCAATCATTGTCACTTCATCTTCTCCTATTACCCATTTTGAGCTCTGAATTCTCGGTACGAATAATGATCCGATTTCCCCATTCAGGACTTGGCTTTCAGCATTTTATTGGATTTTTTAATATATATGTAATTCTAGCGTTTCTGTGTCCAACGTTTTTTTAACTTCTTAGTTCAAGTCCATAAAAAATAGGCAAGATCAAATCCGTTCCGGGTACAGTTCTTGCTTTCTGCCCATTAATAGGAGGCACAATAGACCTTCTCTAGGTCAGAGTGTCCATCATTTGGGAAACTTCCCAAAATTCTAATAATACTGTCCTTAACTTAGTGTCCTTCCATGATTTTAGCCCAGCCCTTTTTTTAAGCTACTTCGTATTAGCAGCCGAACAGAAAGCAGCCTGATCTGTACCTGGAACTTAGATTTTGGTATTCGATGTCGCCTTTCGTTTATTCTAGCATTTTATTGAAGATCTCGTCATGGAAAAAATCGACTTGGTCCTCAAATAATTTCAGGAAGTTGGGAAATCTTGGGACTTCTTCGAAAAATTTTCAGATTGTTGTAGTCATCCTTTGCTATTGTCAGATTCGTGATTTTTACCCTTTTGTGTCTCCTTCCTAGTTATGATCTGTTGTATAGAGCTATCAGCATTGAGCCTCTTAGTTTTTGATACTTCTGAAATTAGGTCTAGTACCTTTAAGCAGGGGCCTTCGAATCTTTTTTTTGTTTTCTTATACCGGAGTATTTTGGAATACTTTTTGGCTGCCTCTGATGGCTTGGGAGGCTTCGTATTCCTTTCTTTTGGACTGGTCGTCTTGGTATGGAGTTCGCCTACTACTGGTTACGCATTCACCTAATCATACAGTCTCAGTATATAATGTTGCAAATTATAGGTACAATAATTACCAGAAAGATTTTTACAGTTAGTAGAAGTCTTTCAAATCTCACACATTGCCAGGGCAAGTTAGAATCCTCTTATTATATTTGCAAAATGGAAATGGAAAGGTTTGTCACCTAAAATGATATCGCCAAACCAGTTTCACTGCCTTTACACTTAAAATGATGTAAGAAAAGCTACCCCTGCAAATGGTGAGGGTTGCTTGCTTTGTAAAATTGCACTAATTGGTCCATCTTCACTAAAATTGTGGATACTTTGAATTTCACGTGGAATGATCAGATCATGATAAAATAGTAACTTCTGTATTCTTTTTGAAGTTAGGGAGAAATATTCCGGAAATTGCAACACAAAAGTCTTCACTGTAAATCAAAAACGAATAATTTCGCAATAATTTCAAATGTGTAGACAAATGTGTGTAACACACACGAAGAAATGGGTTATCAAAGCAAAGCTTTCTACTAACAGAGTTATCACTATCAGTGAGGCAGTCAAGTATCTCTTCAGAGATATTATATTCCAATCGTACGAACATCTTTGTTTAGTCTTGGCCAAGGCTTTTCACCCAGGTGGCGGCAAAAATTTTATCACTTGACATTCGCCAGATTTATCAGGCATTCTTTCGAGGAAAAACGTTTCCATTAAACAAATATCTGTCATCACCTTCAATAGCATTTTTTTGATCGGTTATCGAACGTTTCCTGATTGTACTCGCATTTCAGATGGTGTGATTGTAAGAAATCGTTTTCGACGACCTCAACTTAAGTACTTCCCTTAGTAAGTATAGTTGCCTTGTTTTGTTAGATATGGAGTTTACTAAATTGCTTCATAAGTTGTTCAACAATTTAATTAGAAGAAAATGAGGATTGATAATTTTCTTGTACAGATATCCAAGTTGATTAAATCACATAAAACTTACGGAAAATGTAGACACCTTATCCTCAAAGTGTTCACATACCTAAATTCATTTGGCATTTTTCAAACTGTAGAGAAATTTCATCATCGTTCAACAGAGAATAGAAATTTGATTCCACGATAAAATTTGCATATTGCGTGCTTTGTGGGAACTTCGGTTTCTGTTTTAAGTCAGTAACTACACCACAATTTGCAAATGTAAACTGTAGAAGCCTTTAGAATATACCTACACACCCCATTTCGTAGGCCACTGACTGACTCAAATTTACTTTGCCCAGAATAACTTTCAAGCTTTATAGAGCACTTGTTGCTGCTGTTACAAAGCAGTCCTTGCCATCGTAACTATATAGTCGTTGATTTTCATAGATGTATATAGTTACATAGTGGTTGGTTGTTCATGGAAGGGCTCTCATGTTAGACTTACTTCCGGGAAGCTCAGAATTCGCACAGAGAACAGGATGCATTTAGAACTATATATCATGGTAATTTTATGTCCTTGACAGGAACTCAACCACTCCTTTTTGCATTTTACCCAGCTCTTAAATTTATATTTGTGAAAATTTTGAAATGAAATATGAAGTTGACTCCCAGGAGTTCAGTGGATGGCTAGTAAATCCTTTCCTAAAGGATTATTGTCGTAAAAAGTAACAAATTTTATTGAAATGTATATAATTCTGTCTGCAATTATGTTCCTTTTGCAGAAATAACATTCAGAGTTTTGGAGAGAGATGAGGTGAACTCTTGCAAACCTTTGAACAGAATTTCATTTAAGGAAAAACAAAGTTTTCATGCCATTCAATGCATTGGTTTTCTCTTCTATAAAAGACGATTACAGAAGGTATTATGTAAAATTAGTCTTTTTTGCACTAGAGTAAAAGATCATTAAATACTAGAAGCAAAAACATGAAATATATTTTTAGGACTTAAGAAATCTCTGAAAAATTGGGACGTATGCAAAAAAGTAAGCAATGATCTTTTGCTCAAGTTTTGGAGCAATTGCCTAAGATGGTATACAAAAAAGTAGAGTCTGGGAATGAATCTAAAAATCCGAGATCAGCCTCAATAATTGAAGAAGATCTCAAATTATAAGCTTCAATTCGTTCAAATACCGTTTCTGCTTTATTTTTTCTTAAGATAACTATCTTTTTCATTTTTTTTTCACAGCTTTACTGTAAGTGCAATACTTACTAAGAATTAAAAGTGAAAGCGTTATTTGGAATATGTAAAGACATTTATAAGGAACGAAGAACGAACTACATTAAAAATGTTAAATGTTGGATTTAATCATAATATCCCAGGATATTTCCTTCACTTTTATTCTGCTGGTAACACCTGCAAAAATTATTATAAAATAGGATTTTTAGAAAAGTTGGTGGCCGAGCCGCACGGCTTTCCCTTCTGTGGACGCGGGTTCGACTCCTGTCAAGGGCGTGGTACCTTATCTGGGTACGAGTGATTGAAGCGATTCTACTGACAAAGATTATGTTTGAGAAACCACTGGGATGTTGCATAGTAAAGATTTCATGCCAAAAATTGTGATTTATTTGCAACATTTGTCAGGTTAAAATTTTCCTCCGCCTAGGCTGGGCTTTGTGCATTATAGGCTTGTGCAAATTTTAGTAAATTACACAACAAAAAGTGATTGGAGCAGCCTTGTAATTGTAGTACACTTTTGAGGGAAAAATACGAAGTGCTTAAAATTGAAGAGTCAAGTTTTTGATTACCTACCAACAATATGTTTTGCCTCGACTGTGGTGGATTAATGAATCCTTGATGTGTCCTATATAATACCTTTTTCCGGATTTTATGCGGAACTCTCCTCTTTTGATACCGGCTTATTCTGGAACCCACAAATTAATATCCCTTATTCACAGGTGTTTAAATGAGGAAATCTTTATGGTTTATAAATCTGGAAATTATGAGAAAATATGTTTCCACTAGATGTGGACTTTCTCCCTTTGCAGGGTTGCCGAAGTTTAAAGCAAAAGGGAATTCATAAAGCTATCATCACGTTGCTTGTAAAGCACGTGCACAAACAAAATTTACATGAGCCCAGCAAGGCTCATTTAATTTCTGGAGGGATATTTATGTGCTGCTGCTTCCTCAAACACAAATTAAAGGCAGTGCTAATTTAAAAGCATTATCCCTTGTATTTAATCTGTTTTTTTTCTTCTTTTTCCTTTTGCGGAATTTTTTCTTTTTCCCTAAACACAAATTTTCGTCTCCTAATAAAAATCCTTCGTTTCCGGAATTGAATTTTCACGTGTATACACTCAGAGGAGAATGGTATCAAAATTAGACACTGGTATTAGTATAGGCTTAAGGCTTAAGGGTTACTGTCACTATAAAACCGTATGCTCGTGTATCAGGTGTGGGGGGGAAATGACAAACAGGAACCACCTAAAAGCATCGACTTAATTGAAATTATCGCCAGTAAAACATTTTCGGTTGGAATTAAGCACCCAAACCGAATGGTTAGAGATGGCAAAATTATTTCGACCGTTTTCAGGTGTTTGTCCTTGGATGAAACGATAAAGTTGGGGAAAATATTTCATTTAGGATCCACCGTGGACCAATAAACCCTAAAACAACAAAGGTAATGAACTACGCGCCCCGGGTATGGCATCGTAATATATTCGTCGCAAGAGGAAAAGCTTTTAGCGGTCGGTCTCCTGGTGAAAGATGGGATTTGTCCTTTATTGTTGGTTCCAGTTGGGAGTGTAATTTATTTTCCTGTTTACACAACACTTTTTTTTCAAAGAATTTTTTTTCTTTATTTTACAACTCTAGAATCTCTTACGAACAAAAACTGGACACTATTTGGACCGGGTGGAGAGAAGTGTATTACTACAAATCCCTCAAATTCCCTGCTTTTCTCAAAGATTTTTTCCTCTAAGCTTTAGTCTTAAACACAAGCAAACGAGCTTAAGTTACATCGTTGATAATACTTTTGTTTCAAACTCAGTGAAAAGAGATTTTACGCTAATTACTTCAGCTATCCATTTCTTGTCCCTTTTTTTCGGTAAAATTCATTGGGTAGAGTTTGAACGGTTTGTTTGAGTTCAATCCTGAGAACTGTTGTACTTCCTTGGATCTAATTTCGAGAACCCTTAACATTATTTCGATACTTCTAAATTGAATCCGGAGGTTTGATTTATTGAAATTCCTTGCTTTGCAAAGTAAACAAGCCCTGAATGAAAAGGGATACCATTTAGTATTTACGACTATTTTTTCCACTTATTTGGTGCTGTAGCAAACCATCGAACATCGAATTTTCCCGTAAAGTTTCTAAACAACTTTTTGATGAGTTCTATTAAGAGAAATTCAAAGTATCTATTTCAGATCAGTTGATATGGAGGGGAAATTTAGATATTTTTTATGATACTTGATGATGTTTGGATGTGTAAATAAATTTCTTTTAAATGACAGGGGGATTTCAAATTGATTGGAGGACTCATATTTGATTTCTTCGACATTTATTTGTCCGGAATGTTTTTTTCTTTTTGCGACAAGTATTGACAATAATACTAAACAGTAAGCACTTTGGTGTAGCTTTGTGCCCCTTTTCTTTCTAGAAAATTCCTACAATTACAGGGGCCTAGACTTTGAAGGCCAGCCAAAAAAGTAGTAGTAGTAGTAGTAGCAAACCTCTCTCCTAAATAGGAATATATGAGGAACTTTTCTATGAGTAAGTCCTCCTTAAAAGCTAACTAAGCCCACTAAACTTAGCAAGCCATAACTGTACAAAAACCGTGCAATATTTAAAGACACTTTCCATACTGCAAATTTAGTACGGAAGGCCTCCATGCTTCACAATGTACGCTAGGACATTTATCTTCAGCTTAGTAATTGTCCTCTTCGTCGCGCTTAACAAAACTCAATAGAGAATTCCGAAGATTATTGTGCATTTCCTATGCAAATGTACTTTCCGGGTCCTATTCAATTACTACAAATCTTCTTAGTATTAAAATATGTATTGATCTACCAAATTGCATTTTAACGTAGTGATTTTTGGTATGTGCACAGAATAATATAGTACGGTTCTAATGATTTGTATTCACACTGTATGCACCTTTATGCCTGGAAAATATAATCCCAATTTCAGTAGTTTTAACTTCATTTTCCGCCTTAACACTCACAGCAAAATACTTTGGTAATCTAATTCCGAAGTGATATAATTAATTCATGTCTTAATTTCTGTTTTCGTAATCTTATTGTGATCTGATTTCATATTCCTTATTCCGTCTATCTCTTGCACGTCACAGAAACCCCAGCACAAACGTACGTCTGGAGGGATGAAATTTGCCTGCGTAGAATATCAAGTTACGTGCAGATTTGTTACATAATAAACATCTTAAGAATCTGCACCATTTCATAATGTTGCCTCCAAAATCAACATACATCTTCTTATGAGAATAACAGATATACCTACCAACTTCATGTAACATTGCTCCAGAATTAGCTCCATGCATATAGCACTAATTCGTTACGAAATATTAACGTCATTCACGTTACAAACGGGCATAGCAGACGTCAGCAAATATAACAGACGTTACTTGTTGGGAGCAATTGAAATGTGAATCCTGTCAAAACGTCCTTCATTGAATGGCAAGTCCGGGAAATTGTTTTACTTTAGCTATCCCCTCTTTATTTTGACAAGATGACTAGACATATTTGACCCTTAGCCAAGACTTTATTTAAGAGGCCTTTTGACCTACTTCTCCATGTTCGTCTTTCATATTTTGATAGCTGTTATCGTTCCTTATCACATTAACATCTAACGTCTTGGGGGCCGTCAACATATCAAAATACTGGACAAATTTGAAGGAATTCTCTAAATTTATTCTGTTACTGAAAGGAATATAGGTTTTATCTATTTTTGGTGAAACATTTTCAGCCTTATGATTTTCTATTGTTTTGAAAAGGTATGCAGGAATTTTAATTGGAATCCATCAGCTTATTGTGAAATTCATTTATTATATAATCAATTTTAATTTGAAATAGGAGACTATAAGAAGGAAGTCATATATTTTATACAATTTTTTCTCCACAACTTTAGAATTCAGGGTAGGTTATTTATATCTTACCTTATCTTCATTTTAAGGAAGTAATTTTTAATTTTAAGGAAGTCTGCAAGTGATATCTACTGCAAATGGATTCCTTTCTTTCTTCCTTCTGAAATATTCAAGAACTTAACCCAACCGAGCTCAAAGGATTGTTAATTAACTCATATGAATTCAGTTGTCATGTCGAATGCAGAAAAGTTATGCAAGATTTGCCTTGGTGGAACGAGGAGCTGGACAAGCTAAGATCAAACACAAGGAAGGTCTAAAATAGTACTAAGCGTACATGCGAATGGTTCTGCTACAAACAAACTCTAACAGTATAGAATAAAGAACTAAGAAGAACGAACAGAAGGACTTGGAGAAACCTTCTCTAGAAAGTGCTGGGTAAGAATCACACCAATGGTATCGGACTTCTACAAAAACTTGAAAACAGCTTTTCTAACATTGCCCAAACTTTGATGAGGATTTTTGCTTCTCAAAGCAAAAGGACTTTGCTTTTCAAAGCAAGTCAATAAAGAGCAAGATTTTTGGATGCCTTGGTGAATGCCTATGGCATGACGGTCTAGGCCAGAGAGGCAATCGCATCCGCCAACTCCCATTTCTCAGTAAATGATAGTAAGGCTGGAGTACTTTAATCGTAAGCAAGGCTACAAAATAAACAACTAAAACACGAAGAGCTTGATGATTTTTCTCAGATACAGAACAGACCCACACAATGGGTCGAAGTTGATTTATATTCTGTTGTATTATATTTGTCTGGAAGATTTGATCGTTATAAAAATTAAGTGCAGATAATTAAGTGAATAGTGATAGGAGAGAACGTTTTGCTCTTATAAAGCAAACGATTATGGACCATATTCATGCCTCGAATTTGTGTCCAAATAAATTCAAAATTCTTCTGATGTGTGCCACATACTCCCAGGGATAAAGGATAAATGTTTTACTTCGAATTTATTCTTTGTACAAAATCTGGAGTAGCAGACAGGCAGCGATCCTTTGGATATATCTAAAATTATTGGTAGTGCATGGAAAAAGTGCAGAATGCATATTCGAAAGATTTGAATCTAAAATTGTTTATTCTAATAGTGCTATTATTTGAATATTTATAGTTATAGCCTGCGTTTAGTATAAAAAATGCTAATCGGATTTCCTTACCTTACTTTAGAGGTTTATTGAAATTATCTTACAGGGTACACTTCCTTATCAGGTTTCCTTTTTTGCGCAATGTCTATATAATCAACAAAAAATAAAATGAATTAAACAGTTTTTTTTAAGATCAATTCAAGAGATAAATATAGAAGAAAAGCTTCGATTTATGCTTTTTTTTAGTATAAATACCTGCATGAATTGACGTCAATAAATTTTTTATTAGTCTGGTCAATTTCTGGTTCAAGTTTTTTCTTTTTTTTTGCAGGTATTCCTCCACTAATTAAATCTAAACAACTCTCGAACAGTATGAAATTCTTCAATAATAATTTAATTTGAATTATTCACGTGTACTGTAAGTCGACGAAAAATAGGGAAGTCTCTTTCGTTCCAAATTAAACTTATCTCATTACGCCAACACAAAGTACTCCAATTAGGAAAAGAAGTTTGTAAAAAGGAATGCAAGGAAATCGGTGGCTTTGGCTCTTGGAGCAATATCCAGGAGTCAAATGTTGTTACTGTTCAGTTTATGGATCACAAAAAAGACACAAAAAGACTTGTAATGAAGATGGTAACAAGAGAAAGTTTAAAAATAAAACAAAATATTGAGTTGGAAAAGTTTCAGATGATAGAATCAGGGAAAATGGAAAAATCAAGGCGAAATTATCGGCCTGTTTTCTTGTCGAGAAAGTAGTCTCCTGTTAAAGAGAGCAGGTGAAACTGGTAGTAACCGGAAAGATGAGACAAGAAAAACTTCGTTAAGTAAAAAAAGTCCTGAGTATCTAAATATGAACTGAATGAAGGCCTTTCATCAGCACTAAAACTTTCTCGTGTACGGTGTAGAGTTCTGCACTCCATAGAGAGTTCATTCCTTTTGCAGTAGATATATAGCCCTCTAATTTAAAAGTTTTATCTAAAGATTCTTTCTTTTAAAATGACATCTTTTCCCCTTGCGTTTCCGTCCCTGTGTTTAGTTTATGTTTCCGGTTCGCGGCAGATATACGGCGAAGAAAACACATGAACTCACCCCGGAAAATTATTCAGGAACTGATGAAAATGACGATTGATGTTAAGTTGGCGTTGCTTCGGGAAGTGCAGTCCTTCCTTGGGAATAAACTTCGTCAGGGGACTTGATAACTTTGCTAACTTTTATGCGCTCTACTTATTTCAAAAGCAACATCTGTCTTATGCTGTTTGCATTTAGGGAATTCACGAAAGTTTAATGAGTTCACTTTCTCCAAAACTTTTCAATTTTAAATGTGTTATGAACGTTGCTTTGAAATTTTTATACCTTTCTTGTTATATAATATGGTAGGTGGGTCTTATTTTCAAAACCACAGGGTAATTTGTGGTGTGCAGACTTGAAATTTTCTTAGTACTAATAATGCAATAAATAATGTAGTTCAACTCCTTTATTAAAACCGGCAAATTTCTAGTATTTGGATCTGATCATCATACCATGGACACTCAAAAGGAATTCCAAAAATCCTGGCCTTATTGGCCGATGAAGAAAAGCAATCCAATAGAGGTGAATATTTTTGAATGCCACTCCATTCTCCGCGTGGTCCAGACTTCTCCCAAAGGCCAAACTGTCCTAGTGAAATAAACACCAAATCTTTCTTACAAAACCTAAAATTTTCTGTTGACCTCTCCCAAACAGAATTCTTGAATACGTCGCTGAATACTTAGTGTTCGAGATAATTGTATAATAGAAATACAGATGAAGAGTCTACTGTGAACGGTATGAATTTCTTGGCTTAAATTTTTAAAATCATAAAAATAGTCTTCTGCAAAAGAAAGTGTTGTATTGCAGATATGATGAAGGTGTTGGCTATGACAATTTTGCTCTATTTACTTTAGCTGCCGAATTCTTCAGTCAGATGAATTATGTCAGCCCTACAATTTTTGGACAAACTGTCTTCAACTGAAAATAATACTATACTATAACATTGAAAGGAAATTGAATTGAAATTGAAACCAAAATCGGAAAAGTATTCGATCAAATCTTTCCTTTGAAATTAATCTCACTGTCACCCTTCAAACATTTTACCAACTCCATGAGACAACCTGTATAGTCAATACACATCCAAAAAAAAAACGTAAAATTCAATCTGAAATCTTGGGCGATTACAAAATCAATACAGCCTGAAATTGTTGAAATCGATAACTCAATTTTGATAACATCCCCACATTTTCGAGACAAAAAGGCAAGCGTCCGTACAATGGCAAATTTCATCCGGTACCGTCGCTGAGATTTCTCTTGTAGAACAATAAAACCCATCACGTCACTACCTTTGCACATATTTTTTTTTATCATTACACCTTTAAGAAAGCATCCTTTATCCATCCGACTAAGAAAAACGCGAGATAAAGAAAGTTCCCTTCATAAAAAGTATCTCCAAATAGGATTCGAACAAATTTTCTAGATAAAGGTAAAACGTGCTGGCTAGATGCTATACATCAATCTATATCGTCATTTTATTCTTTTATTCATCGAGACTGTATAGGCAACCATATCTGCTGGGGCTATTGATTTTTCCTTTAATCTTACATACCTGAAGCCGTTCCCATTTGTCAAAGGCTCTCTGTTATTGTGTCCCATACGTCAGTGTCATAAGACAACACAGGAAGACCTTAGGTGTCTTATTTCACTTCTGATAAGATTTCATGTTTAAATTTTGAGTTATATGCCGCGGGTGTATCCGCCGGGAGCGTTATACCCCATTTATTAGGTAACGACATAAATAACATTCACCACCATTAGCCTAATGCGACCCTGTTGCACCCATCCTATTGATCAATTTGTTTCCAGCTAATACTAATACTGTTTACGGGAAATGCCTTTTTTCTCCTTAAAGTCAGGTTAGATTGTCACAACGCTGATATATGGATGGATTGAAGTGGAGGATCGCGTGCTAGTATTGACTTCGTTGGAAATACAAGCCAACCCAAGTCATAATTCGCTGTGATAAAAACACTGTCATAAAATATTAACAGGTACTGATGGTGAGGATTGGTGAACACTTATGTGCGTTCCTGTGCATTTGTCATAATTATCAAGCACGGTATCTGTAATTACACCATTACATCTGTTAGGAAAATTACTTCTACCTGTTGTTAATGGTGGGTAGGACAGAAAATAGTAATGGCTTTTCTCGAATGAAAACAGAACCATTGTGAATAAAGCACATGCCTATAAGCTTCAGGTGAAAGTGATTGATTATTTACAGTTAAGGCACATAAACACCAACCCAAGTAACTTTAAGTAATTACCATCATTTTACTCAATTAAAGAATTAATTTAAAATGGTGCATTTACTTCAGCTCCGCAAAAAATAATCTCAAAATGCAAATTGAAAGCGCAGGGTTGTCCAAAGAAAAAGTGGTTCATTTACTAAGCGCAAATATTTATAAACAAAAATCCAACAAAACAGGGAAGATATTGTCATGGCGATGCATTCTATAAAATCTGTCTTTTCATCTCATTCATTGTGGCGTGCCTCAAGGTTCTGTCCTTGGGCCTTTCATTTTTGGTCTCTTTTATTCACCGACGTACAAGATTATTTGAGCGGATTACCTGGATTACAGGTTGTTCGTATGTGCCGAATCTGTTTTTGGTTGATTGAAAACAAATTGGTATTAAATGCAAGTAAATCTGATAGTATTTCTATGAATAGAAATTATATGGATTCGTCTGAACTACCTTCCGTTTTACATACACAGCTCTGCCCTACTGGAACTCTATCAGGAATCTGGGTGTAATATGTATTAAGCACGGGGTTGTTGCGATAATGTTTCCATATTTAGTAAAGTTTATGGGCATCTGCATTAATTATGTGTAACTGGATATCTCCTCTGTACTGAAATGAGCCTTAAGCACATTCTGTTGTATCTTAATTCTATACGGTGAAATCCTGTGTGTAACTTGTACTTTATGAGTAAACAAATGTCCTGAGTATGTAATAATCTGTGTTTTCTTCTTTTTAGGGTTTAGGTATTCTTTTGACATGCTGCAGATCACAATTTGGAAAACACTTCTATTTTGTTTAAATATCTCCTGATTGGATCTATTTGCTTTGATTTACAACGCAATACGCTGCTTAATACCCAGCAAGATTTGTAATCATTACCAAATCGATTCTGTAATTACTATTTGTAAGGGCAATCGCTTACAGTATCGATTACTTAGGTACCTACCACCCTAGGGCATCACCGTGTGTGACAAATTGGTAGGTACTTACGAGCTCCCTTACAGGAAAGAACTTACTTTGAGGGTGAAAGGTAAGGTGCTTTGAGAAGTATTCTATTTTGACCTTAGTTTAGGAGCGAAAATGTGTTTTGCTTTGTGCTAAACACAAAAAATGTTTTAAATTTTTCAAAGAATTCACAAAGATTATTTATTTTTTTAATAACTTTCACTATCACTTCTGATCACAGCTAAGACTGCACAAAATGGATCAGCTTCGCATAAATAATACTCAGTTGGATTTTTTTATTTTTTACACTTAGAATTGATAAGACCCGTATCATCGTTTTTCTATTAAATATGTTTTTAGTTATTGCTCAATCATTTACAAGGCATTACAATGGTTAGGTGTAAACTGATTTAGTTTTACGCATTTTAGAATTTCCACAAATAAAAATCTCTACTAATTACCTTATCGGTTACAACACATTACAATGGTAATCACTTACATTTTCTAGAAATTTCTTTAAAGTTACCAGACAGCAAATACAAGATTTCTTATTGAGTATTATTCTTCTTCATGTTCTCAAAACACTTTTCGACTAAAGCATCGAATATGATCATGGCTGGGTTACAAGTAGAATTTTACTGTGAGCTTTGATGTAGGTCTGCCTTGGGTTCGAGACCTTGTCCGCCTTGCAAGTCTTGGAAAACTGGCTTCACTATTAATCCTAGTCTTCGGTGTAAGTAAAAATTTCATATTTGCTAGGATAAAAAGATCTGTACTCTGCATTGGAACTAATTTCACTCTGTTCTGAGTTTCCATGAGTCTGTAACTCTTTCTATGGTATAACACTGTTGCACCGGTTTGTTTTTCACCAATTTTCTATGCGCAATGCAATTGAACTCGAGAATATGAATCGCCCTTTTTGGGATCATCAGATCGTACCCGTTCAAGCTAAAACTATGTCTTCCTAGGTATGCTCACTTCTAGAGTTATTCTGCATCATTCCACTTTTGTAAGATTCCAACTGATTTTAAGGCAACGTACAACCGATTACCTGCTATTATCTAGGTATAAAAGAAAATAACAGCTTTTCTATATCTCCTTTTCCATATGTCCCTCTTGTACGTGATCAAAATAAATTCAGTCTGCACGAGCTGGATATTCACTGCACACAGCATAATTCCCTAACGATTGACGAACATCGTCTTAAAAATATAACCGACAGCCCTTAAGTGACGTAAAGAGATTGTCGAGAAAAACTCCAGAAAAGTTTTAAAACTGTTGATACATCAGGTCTTTTTGTACTTATTTCTTCCTCTATGAACTTCCACTCAATTTACCTCTCACTTCGAATTGTAAGATTTTGTCGCCTTGGTAAAATCTGGGATTTTTCTATTAAAAACTTCTCGCTCAAAGCTAAAAGAAGCCAACAAAAAATACTTCTTTCCGTCTTACGCAAAAAAAAAAGAAAAAAAACAATGGGAGGAGGGGGCAAGGAAAACATTCCATTTTGGGTTTTGGCATAGCTTTCTTATTCTATCAGGGAATCGTTAGGTCACAGACAGAGAGTATGTGAGTGCCTACCTTTGAACTTCCTATTTACCCAAGTTGATACCTTTCGTTGAAATGGGAAGCTTATAAGCCTACCTATTCCGCTGTTGTTTATATGGCCCATCACCTTCGCTTCAGGTATACTTTAATTCCCTTCTGATATTATTTTGATAGGATGAGGTCTGAGGATGAGATTGAGATTGAGTTCCACTCACGTAAGAAGTGGTTTTTCTTCTACAAATTGTTTAGCTATAGAAACTGATGAAGCAAACAAGGACCATGAAAGCAAAATGATGCCCGACTCTGTGAGGACGGGGTCTAATGGTGCAAATTGCTTTTAGCTTAATTATTCCTTCTCTATTGTGTGGAATTGATTAACGAGTGTAGAAAGGAAAGTTCTGAGATTTGGCTAATTTTTATCGACTTAGTCCATTTTTTCTTTTGAACTTTGAGAGTCTATCAAAGTAATTAACTCCTTAAGTAAATTCCTATCATTGTGTTAGAGGACTGCAAAGACTGCAAAGACTTCTATTCTCTTTGTGATATCACGAAACATTTTTCCCAGAAATAAGTAATTTTGTCTTATTTTGTTGAATAGAATTCTTTCTGTCTTGTTAATCTTAAAAGCCGGTTAGAATTTGCGTATTACTTCCTTGTTTAATTTTCCTCTTGCCGCGAGCTTTTATTAGCTGTTTAAGCAGAAGGAAGTATGACGAAAATTCCTTCAGAGTCAACCTTTTTGTTCTTTTTGAATGCAAGGACAAGGACTCATTTTGCACTTAATTATTAAATTTTCCCTTGAATGAAATTCCAGAATATGACAGGGTGACTAGAAGCTCATTTTATATTCTTTCGAAGAACACAGTGCGAAATGAAGAACATTATTACACCCTCGGGAAATGTCAGGGACTCCATGAGCCATCCACTCCTACTTATCGTCAGCTATGATTTGTATGCGTAAGTAAACAAAACTTCATTACATTCTCGTGTTATCCTGCCATAGAAATTGATGGTATCGTCGGCTGTGCTCTTTAATTTGAAGGATATATCACCAGATGAACACATACTGAATTCGTCCTGGAGTAGGTACTTACCAGCATCAGATGAAGCATGACCCAGAAAACTTTTCTTATGATTTTTAGTGCATCAATTTGGTGAAATGTATGGCGTTACTCTGTGAACACGTCATGATATTTTAGGAAAGTTTTTCTTATTCAGAAGTGGCTGCTATCACCATTTTTCGCTAGAGTGAAAAGTTTTAAGAGTTGAATCCATTTCCACTTTCATCTGAACTGCACATGATTGTTATGGAAGTGGTATGGATGGGTTCGACGCTAATGGAATCGACTAAACTTCATCACCGAAATACGTATAGAACGTGACTCAGTTACTATACATAATTCAGCAGAAATACCACCTCCAAGTTGAATTAATTATGGACGGGCAGCCGGGTGTTACATATTAATAGGCACGTTATCAGATATATTTTGGTAGTTTTAATTATTCCAATGAAGCCTCCCAAGGTCGATCGTTAAAATGTACAAGTGATAATTTATAATCTACGCCCTGCAATTAAAACGCCCTCCCGTCGTAGATTATTGATATCAAGTAAAGGACAAAATAAAGATTCAGTCTTTAAGTACAGAGTTATTTTTGGTTCAGACTACACTCAGTCATTCTACTATGAGTGCGCCTGTTGGACGCGGTATAGTACCTTATTGTCGAGTTTTCGGACTCAGGTAATTTGGAGTTCTCGCATATGGTTTTCAGGCTGCTACATAAAAACATTGCTGTTTATTTGTTTTTCTTATATAAAAGATAGAGGAATCGGAAAGAAATCTTTTGTGTTTTGGGCTGCCCACTCAAGAGGAAAACCTATGATCTTTATGGGGCGATATACATAAAAACATCGTCTGACACCATGTTAAAATGTTTCTTTTGTTGGCGGAGCAGGACTTCCTGGGTGACAGAGAATATATTCCGCTGTCTTGTCGTCCTTCAAGCAAAATCGACACGTATTTTTAATTTTAAGAGAAGATGAAAATTATTTTTCTATATATTCAACCTCCAGATCCAAACATTTTTCCCATCTTTCTAGGCTTTGTCTACAGAAAAAAGGATTTATTTTTTTACAAAGGCCTCTCCTTCAGTGAAGGTCCCCTACTTTTTCCCCTTCAAGTCCAATCTGGACTATAGTAGGGGTAACGCAAAATTTTTCACGGGAAATCTCTTACAATTTCCCTTGTCCCTCAAGCGGAATGTGCAGAAGCATTGCCATAGTGGAAGGGCACTTGTTTAAGAAGTTTCTCTGGTATTTTTTTATCTATTCGTGCTTTAAATTTTTTGAATACACTCTTATCGTCTTCCTTCTTTTTAAAAAATCAACAAGGATCACGCGTTTACTATCCTAGAAAACATTAGCCATAACTTTTTGGACAAATCGGGCCATTTTGAATTTTTTTGGATCTTGAAGGTCTTTGCAGTAAAAATTCCCTGGACTGTATTTAACTTTCGGAGCCATACCGATAAGTACAGATCTCATTCCCAGTTATGATGCGATGATGAAATTTTTCAGGATTTTGGATCTTGTCCAAAATGGCTACTGAAGAATTCACTTTCTATAATTTGTAAAATTCAGGCAAAGATTTACGCGCATCATCCTTAAGTGAGGTCGACCTTATCTTTAGCGCTCTCCTCGCCTCGCTTGATCCATTCATAAACTGAGATCCTTTTTAAAGCACTGTCCCCATAAATAGTTATCAAGGGTCCGAAGATGGTAGATGGGCTCCATGTCAGTTTGACTAAGAACTTAATATTAATCCAATGTGAGGCTTCAACATAGTGGAAAATATTAGACAGTTAATAAAATCTCAAAGCCATTATTAGTTATAAAGCGAATTTTAACTTTATTAGAACAGTGTCAGTAGTTAGAGGTACGAGAGCGCATCAAAGTATACGAAACAACAAAAATGTCAATACCTTGGTTTATAAAAATACCGAATAAGATTTTATTTGATGTAAGGTAGTCTTCGGTCTTATTAGTGTCATGTTAAATCATCTCGCAAAAGGATAAGACAATATAAAATTCAGAGAGGCGTAGAAGATATCGAAACCACTCAGTTTTCATATCCATATTAAAATATTTTACAAGTTTAATTAGTTTACCGTTGAGAGATATTCCTATATAAATTGTTAACCTTTTACTGTGCTGTTTCATTAGCAACCATTAATGTACTCTTTCGAATCCCTTTACGGCATGAAGTGACAGAAGGTCTCATTATTTATCCATCCTTTGACTAATATGCTATACCCCGCTCAAAGTGTTTTTCAACTAATTAATAAAGCATGGCCGGAGGGAGCTACAATCAATTTGCGCCCAAACTAAATTTCCGAGAAGATGTTATTGGCTCCATGGGGACAGATAATTCACCTTAACGACAGAAGTTGTTTTATTTCGTTGCCTCGAGTGTGTTTCGTCGCCAGTGTTTTTGCAGTGGATGAGATTCTCAAACTTCTATGTATAAATATTAGGACGAAAAAAAAACAACAACTACACAATATCCAGGAGAACACGAAAATAAAAGCCATCCTTGGAAATATTTCACCAACAAAATAACTTTGTGTCGTCAATAGGGAATAGGAGCGACAGTGTATTGTCCTGTGACTTCTGAACAAAGGTTTGAAAGTCGCATGCTGCGGGGAAGTCTATCGAGGAAAAGTTTGTCCTTTCTATTTAGCAAAGACAGCTAATGCTCCTTCTACGGGCACCTTACATTAGGAATATATTTTATGAAACTTATTAGGGATACTGGGAATAAGGCGAACTTGTCACACTCAACTACTTTTCTAATGTACCTTTTAGTAAATAATCAACGAAAGTTATTAGCCTTTCCTTGGGAGAAAATTGTTACCCTGTAGCCCAGGTACGAAAAATCTAAAAGTAATCTATTTCTTCTGTAACTTCAACTGATCTAAATCAACACTGAATAAGTTGTTTCCTACGTTCTGTAGAGACTTTAAAACTCTCTCCATCTACACCCGAAGGGTTGCTATTATTCTTGGCTGGGTACAGTACAAAACGAATGGAACAACTTTCTGATGAAATGACTGGAGTTTATAACTTCCGGTAGAACAGAACTGCTGAACTGGAAAATTGCGTAGGACTAATTGGAGAAAATTCAAATTATGCTTTTGTACTTCAGGTAAATCATATCGAAAGTAATGGTCCGGACGGAAAAATTTCTGCTTTGCAGATTGGATTTAGCAACTGTTACAGTTGCTGTTGGGCAGGGAATCATTATCCCTGAAATTGCCAAGGCCATAGGATATTTCTGATTAATTTGCTTGTTGTGTTGTAACAAACTTAGACTTTTGTCTTCAGGATGTTGGTTGAATTGAGCTATTTTATGTTTAGCTGGGAAGATTTTAAAGGAGGAGGTGGGAATTGTTTGCATTTTTGAAATTTGAAACCCTTGCGCTTTTGAGGATTTTATGGCAATGCAAATAAATTCTGAATGCTGCTGAAGTATCGCAGATGTTTGTACTTGTTGGACAAAGTGCGGGTGACCTAATGGACCTCGTTGGCCGCATTTATTGGCCGGCTAACCCTTTTCAGCAATAGCTATTTGTTCCAGAGTCGAATATTCACCATCAAAAATTTCTAATCGAGTACGTCATCGGTCATTATTGAAGAGTTAAAGGAGAGTGGGGCGCAATACAGAGCCTTGTGGTACCCCGGCATTCATATTTTAAACTTTGGAATATCAGAGTCAGTCAACGGCCTTCGAAATGTCTATTGCGCGTTAGTAAGAGTTTTAGACAGAATCGAATTAAATACTTTTCAAAAAAGTTTTTCTCGGATCTTTAACCAGTGAAGAGGAGCGAGATACCACCAGGCCCGATGGCTTTGAACGTTTCAACGTTCAAGCTCGAAAACGATTGTCGAACGATCGAATTGTTATGGAATTTATGTAGTAACTCGATTGATCGACTATCGTTTTCCAGTTACATGAACCGGCTCCAGAATTACGATGGAATCAATTCCGAACACAATTGTAATGCTGTGTGAATGGCATCCCGTTTGATATCTCATTCCATCGGAATTGAAAATAAGGCTAATATTAATATTTGATGCTAACGAATAATTTCCTTAATTATTTCGACCAGGATTTAACGTGTTATATAAAGATCCATAAAATAAAACAGCATAAATCTGCAAATATTTCAGATAACTTTATCTTTCGCTTAAATTGCAACTCGGTAAAAACAGTTTTTTGCGCAATGTTTACATATCATATTACTTTTTGGAACAAGATTCTATTGAAAATAAACAATTTAATTTCTAATAACTTAAATCAAAAAATTCAGACTGTTCGATGAGAAACTCTTCCGGGTATTCTGTCACACCTTCATTCATAAACACATCATCATTGTCCCTATCTGATTCAGAATCATTATATAATTCAAAATATTCTCTATCTTCGATTAAATTGCTTTCTACATTAAACACACTATGACAGCTTTCATTCTCAACTAAACAGCTTTCAGACTGTAATAGGCAGGGATCACTACAGTCTTTGATCAAATTGTTATTGACGTCATGCATAATAGTGCGACTATCATCACTGCATAAATTGCTTTTAGATTCTGAATTATCAGAGCTTTTGTCTTCCTTGGCATGAGGTTTTTGTTGGGTGGGCAGAATGTTCGGACAACTTTTGCTTCTGGGTATTTGAACAGTACTAACATCAGTTACAGGACCTTTATCGGGTGTATCCATTTCAGCAGTAGGCATACCATGTTCACTTTCATCTTTTGTTACATCACAGCCATAATTTGTAGGAGTACACATTTCAGGGTAATTCCAATACATTTCATAATTAAATCCGGGACAGAACATATTGGGATAGCCCCAATGACCTATCGCATTGTTTTGAAGCGTAAACAGTTCGTATTGATTTCTGGTCTGCCGCATTCCATCCAGAATATAATAAATTTGCTCCCACAAGCGTGCAACCTCCCCAAAATTGTTTGCAGCTTCTTCCAAAACTGGTAACAGAGAATCCATTATTTCCTGATTGTTATTCCCAAATTGACCGGAAATTTTGCAAACAACAAATTATTTTCGAACCCCAGGAAAAGCTTAAAGATAAATTTAATATAGAGAGAACTAAGGAAAATTTAACTGAAATATTTCTGAATGACAGAGACTTCTGTCAGTGAATTTTGTAAAATTGCAAAAACTTGGTGTTCTAGATTCGATTTTTAGTTTTACTAAACAGTGTTTTTGAAAAAGGTTTAAATTTATATTACACAAATTGTTAATTCAATTCATTGTATAGTCCGAAATTAACATTGTATACACCCGAAATACCAAAATAATATTTCGCTTTGGACGTATTCTTTCTTTTTTTACGGTGCAGTCGAAGCTCAGGGGATGCCCTATGATACTATGCGCAGTCTTGGCGAAAAGGTCAGTGGAAATCAGAGAAAGGGTATTAGGAGATCGAACGAAAATGTCGTTCCACAGAAGATGGTAGTCGGTTCCACATCCGTAAAGTTCTGCTCAAGAAGGATTCTCGAAACTTCACTATTTTGCTAGTTTGTGATTAGGTTATTCTTTTTTTTTTTTTTGTAACTACTGAACATCCAATCAAAGGTTTTCTCCTTAGGAAATATAGAGTCAAAAACAATAAAATTGACAAGCAAATAACTTCTAATACTTTCCGATTGATGAACATAGTAATGCATAATTTCATTGAAGAGCAATGGAAGTCTCTACCATCAATGGCATAGTAATGCAAACAGTAAGGTGATAGATAATATTAATTACATAGTAATGTAGAAGGCAAGGGAAGGGATTTTTAAAAGAGTATAAGAGTAGAGTAATAAAAATATCGAAATACCTAATAATCAATTCAACAATAGTGACAATATTTTACATCCTCAAAACGAAACAGTAGAAAATAGTCGTATTCATTAACCATTTCTTACTGTTAAGCTTGAAAGGTGATATATAGAGAACAACGGGTCAATGAAAACCGATTCCCTACTAGAGATGTTAAGATCTAAGACTGTTATGAATGAATTTATGTATCCCTAAAATTAACCCATTACTAAGGTATTGGATTACATAATTTAAAAGGTAATATTTCATAAACATATTGGTTACTGATGTTTAAGTGAAATAATACATTACTTTGTAATGCTACGAGTAATCGATAACTCATTACCTTCCTAGGGTATCGCTATGTAGATATAATCTTATGTCGTGTGAGAAGTAATCGATAGTATATATTACAGCTTCGATATTGTCATCATGACACTTCTTACTGAATTATATTGAACCTTGCTTTTACCCTTACATTTTCTTCAATGAATCAATGAGAGAATAACGTACTAAGGAGTAATTAATGAATTTCCAATGATATCTTTATGTTAAAATTCTTGGTATTGGGAATGTGTAGTAGTTTATATTATGTTCATTACTTCATTAATGAAGTAATTGACACGTTAAGCAGGTGTCAAAAGATTGTCGAGCAGAAAAGGAAAGATTGTATTAAAAAAGTGCGATGGGCGTGGGATTTCATTTTTATTCATAATTACTTATTATTGGACTTGAAAATATTTCTCTGTAAAATTGTTTTCATATCCATTTCTAAACACTTCAAACTTGTCTAACTTTTATGCTTCAAATTACAAAGTAAATTGAGAACTTTTACTTTATCTCCCGTAACAAGGATATTATTTTAAATCATTAAGTTTTTTCGTAATTTTCTCCTAATAAATTCAGAATTAGATACTAAAGTTTATCCTTTCAATGGAATCATAGCAAATTTATTCTGAAAGTAGGCATTTTTCGTATTCCATTTCTCCAGGGAACGTTCACTTTCTGCCAAAATAAGTATCCTAGGGTATGTCATTTTTCACTTGAGTTTGGTTTAATGGTGATTCATTTTAGACGTAATGTGTAAAAAGAACAGAAGAGACTTCTTAGATAATCCGCACAGGATAAGAATAATGAGGAAGCTCTCCTGAATTTGAAATTTTGTCACGTATACTTTTTCTCATAAATAAGTTTTAATTTTTTTCCTTAAGGAGGATATTTAAATGAGACTTGAGAGAGTACTCATCATTTTAACTTTCTCAGGCGATGATGATTTCAATTTTATTAAAAGTTGACAGGCGAATTAATTTTGTCCTTTTGAATTGAAAAGTTTCAGGACGATAATTCAAAATAAATTGTTATATTTCTTTTAATTGTGGTTAAGATTTATTCAGTAACTTATCGTCTTATTTTGATAGTTGTATAGTACATAGTATTGAGCAGTGTTCGTCAACAACTACTGAGAAGCAATCTGCACCTGTTTATGAAGAGATAACATTAGTCATCTATTTAGGACCATTTCGATTGTAGTATTACTATTAAATATGGAAGGATATAGCTTAAAATCGTTTTTTTATGAATATTTACCGGAATAGCAAAAGTTGCCCTTGAGGGAAAATTCTGGAGATTCCAAGAAGAGGGTAAGCTTTTGTTTATGTTGATTTGAAGACGTAGAAAGGGACTTCTACGCAAATTCCTGATTGTATCTTAAAGGGTTTAAATATCGAGTAGTATGAACCTTCACTCAGCTTATTTATTTTTATTATTTTTGCATCAGAGTTTCAATGAACCATAGAGCAAGAAAGCGCTCTACTTTGTGTTCGTGAAAAATAAGATTCTACGAGCGTTTAAAATATTTAAAGCAGTTGAATTTGAATTGGTGAATTGCATTCTCTCAAGAGTCTGGGTCCAAGTTATACTCATATTATGGTTGGATAAATTAGACTCAAAGTATTACATAAACCTGCCAAGCGTACGGTAACCGTCGGCAAACTATGGAACATTCCCTTCTTATATTCATCTCAGTCGTCCCTAAATTCCCTGCGTGACAAAAATTTATTTCGTCAGGTACAATGAAATCGCTGAAAGGTAAAAGTGAAGCCACCAAGATTGATCTTGGAATGCTCCCATTTTTGACTGGGTGATTTTACATTGATATGTGAGTTACACTGGTAATATTAATAATAACACTATCGACATCAATTAAGAAGAAACCATATCCATTTATCAATGTTATCAAATTATTGAATACAGCTCTTCAAAAAAATATTTGTGGACATTCGTCCCTAGATAAAATTCGCTGGCTCAAATTTTCATCGCTTTTGTTCTTCTAATCATCTTGAGGATGAAAGTTTTCTACGGGTTTGAAATGGTATGAATGAAAGTAGAACTACTGTAAGTACTGCAATGGACAATACTTTTGCCAATTCCCAACTATCCGACGACTTGTCTCATGCTTTGTGATGCATCTACAAAATTCACAAGTCCTCCTCCTTTCTTGACTTCAAGTGGCCGACCTCCGTTATGGTTTTCAAAAATAGTTACTGGTCCACTTTCCCTTACTCTAGATTCCAGTCTTATTGAAACATTACTATCAGGTTGGCGTCGATCAGGATAATGGTGAGCGCATTCTCTTACAGCTCCAGCTCCGTTGTTATTGCAATTTTAAAGAATCAAAATCATATCAAAATATTCCGAAGCGGTATAGTTTACCAGAGTTGCAGAATTAAATTAAACCAAAATTAAAACTGCACCAATTACCAAACAGAAATAACTAATTATAACACATGTGTCCTTTTTCATCCTTCTGCGAAGAGTAGTCTAACTGAAGAAATTCTCATAAATGTTGTCTACCACCGAAGTGTTCATTACCTCTTAAGCATTTTTCAGTATTATTTCAATTAACCATTGCAATACTTTGTTAATTTTCTCCAATTTGTAAAATTTATGTAAATATGGTAAAAACTTTACACACTTGTAATGACCCTCATTTAGATTGCCAATAAAAAGCGTTCTAAAACATCAGCTCAGGCTCTGACCTAACCTCAGGGGGAAATGTCCACAAAATCCAGCCAGTTTCATGAGATCCCATGATTAGCATAAATGCAACCATAACTTTAGTTTTAAATAGCCCTGAGTCCTTTTACAAACACCCAAACATCCCCACACAGCCACGCACACAAACACTATGTCCTTTGTACGTGTGTACGCCCGGAAAGGGCGAGAAGAAGTCAGTAATTGTTAATTTCGAGGTGGATTGTCGGATACAGGATCTGCTTCAGGTAATGTCCTCAAAGCGGTTTTATGACAAGCAAATTAATTTGGAAGTGGGCAAGTAGGCAACCAACCACCTTCGCCTTTTTGCATTATTATCATTTTTTTAGCATTTTTTTTCCTCTCTTTTCCACCTCTTGCACCCCCACTTACCACTACAAATGAAAATCAAAGTGGGAACATTTTAGCAGTTAGCAGATTGTACACGAGTTTCTCTGCCTTCATTAAAAGTCCCAGCACAAAGGATACCAGGCACGTATCAGTTGTGGGAAGGAAAAACAAGCTTTGGGACTTTCACGTCGCCATAATTAGGACATTTATTATTATTGATTTTTTTTAATGAACTTTCCGTAAACAAATATTCATAACCATGGAGAAAAAAATTCATGCGGTTGGTGGTTATTCAAAGGAACAAAACAAAAAAAAAAGTTAAATTTGCTTTGTTTCTGTTGAAAAGTTTTTTTTTCACAAATTTTTCAACAATTCGGCACCTCCCTTTGTTTACGTTTTTCTGTGTCCGGTAAATTATTAAAGCGAATTTAATTTTTTACTTTCCAGCAAGCTCCTTTGTAGCTTGGCTCCTGAATTTTATGTACAAGGCATACAATGAGTGAAGGTCTTCTCTAATCTGCTTTCAATGCTCTCGTACAACCAGAGATATGTTATCATTGTTGTCATATGTAAGCTTTCGCTTACTGCAATATTAGGGAATTTTCAGTCTAGCGTGCCTATTACAATGAGGCATTCGTAATATCAATCGACATTTTAATATCTCTGCCACATTCAGATTCATCCTTTCCGGTTGACTTCCTATTATAGTAATTCAAAGCATACCTCCTGGAAATGTGTAAAATCTGGACTAAGTCATATTGCGGAAAAGCCTATTTTCCATTTGTCCTGGCGCTGCCGCTGGCGTTGGCAACATACCACTACGAACCGTATAACAATCGACCTCTATATCATCAGAGAAGATTTTATATGGAATATTTTCATGGAATTTACGAGAACCATCTTTCGTTTACACAATAGACTTCGTTAACTAGGAGAATCGGCAGCTGTATTCCCCATATTTATGTGTCCCGCTTATTGAATAAAATTCAAGGGAATCCTACTTGGATCCTGGATGTTTTCCGACACAACATTACATTCTACGAACTGGAAAAACATGAATCCATTCATTGTACGGAAAGTTGCAAAGCCGTGTAAATATCTTCGCACCAAATGAGGATAATTTTCGGATCGAAAGTCAGAAAGTAGAAGTTCATGTTTTTAGGCCGCGCAACTATTACATCTCAGGAGGGTATCATGGAAATAATTCTGAAGTAAACTTCCAGAATGTAAGGCTTGACATAATGATGGCAATACACTTATACTGGTTTTGGGGAGGTGGAGGGAGAACTTCACTCTCGACTCGACACCAAGTAAAAAATGAATTCTTGTGAGACTCCTCCACACCGTGGGGGGTGTTTATATGCCAATGTATGTGTGGTGCTGCTGGCTCATCGGAAAGGGTAAATTGGCGTTGAATCGATCCAACAAGCAGATTCTCTGGAGTGCGAGTGGGAGTGGGAGTGGGAGTGGATGCTTCCACCTTAATGTTATTCACACCAAATATTTAAAATGAAAATATAGAAGCCGATGGAGACCACCCTTGAGCCCTGGCAATTTATGGAGTTCAAACGTAAACGCCTTACGAAATGTTAAGTGTTTAGGGAATTACCATTCCATGCGCGTGAATATGATATTTCATTTTTTTTTTTTGGTTTGCCCAGAGAAAACAAAGCACTTTATCTCCATTTGTCAAATTTTTTGATAAATTGGAAAAGCCCCATAATCGTTTTAAGGCCTACACGAAGTCATGTTTATCTCAATGGGAATTGTTGTATTTGAGATATTTATCCATGTGAAGTGATGATATACGTACATATATATATGTTGTCGTCTTGTTTTTTTTATGGCCACCTGTAACGTCTATGTTCAAGGCAATTGCGGCAGTCGTATATATGACTGAGTATGGCAATATATTTTCTGAGTAGAATTTGATAAATTTTAAGAACTTTATTTCCTGGATTTGTGACTTACATCGTAGGTCTGAGGGTTTTCGAGTTAGTTAGTCTGGTTTCCAGAGTTAAATGGCGGTGAACAGAAGGAATAAATGAGGCGTATAGTATCAAAACTGTCTATGTCCTTGTCCACTTTTGACAAATATTGAGATATTTATTGCAATCTGTTTTGTTGTTATCCATTATTTTACCATATGAGTGTGCTTCCCTAAAAATGGATAAAATTCTTTAAACATATGAATTGAAAATTGGAATTATTATCAAAACCCGCCATGTCTACACTCGTTTCAATGTTAAAAAACTTAAATCCATGAGTATCTGAAAGTGACTATCAGTAGACGTGGCCAGTTTTGATATTGTACGCCCCAAATATCAAAGGTAGCTGCATATGATCCGAAACGTCTTTTAAAATATTAGATCAAATTTCTGTAGGTTTTGCTTGCATATAGCCGAGCTGATTGGTTATGCACAAGCTTACAGATCTGCTGCCTTGCAGGTTTCACAATTAAATTCAGCAATGGGCAAAGTAAATTAGTTTAGTATCAGTGATTGAAGTAGTTGCCATCATCATCATACCATTGACAAATTCTTTTAGTACAGCATCTTATATAATATAATTGTCTACTTCAATTTTAACACAATCCACATCGGCTACAGATTATGATCTCACCTCCATATTCAATAATTTTTCGCTTACAACGCAATAATAATTGTGTTGTTGATTAAATTAATAAATGAGAATAAGGAAATCAACAGTGATGACCCCCAAATGGAAAATATCTATATCTACGCTAAGAACTACCAATTACAACTACAATCTTTTTTTCATGCCTCTTTTAATGTCATATATGTGTGTGTGTGTGTACAGAAAATTGCACAAAATCTACCAAGCATTTCCCATGCTGCGATGATTTTCATGCTGCCGCCTTCTCCAGTTCAGAAGGAAAAAGTACATTTCCTTGACGATATCAAGAAAGTTCTCCACTTGATGCTTCCTGCCGCAATTTATTACCATGGCCTATTCATGCCAACCTTGTCACCGGAAAAAGTACCACTATTCAGAAAAGATTGCCACTAACTTTGCTTGTTATTATCTTTCTTCTTACTGCCAATTTTACGCCCTTTCAAGTGGGATCATTTTCTCCACATATCCTTCATTTCCTAGGATCTTTCAGACATGAGTCATAGAAAGTCGGTCACAACTACTTACATACCAACAAATTTATGTATATAACATTAAACGTTTTAAAGCTTGAGCTGCTGGAAATTAACAGCATACTGTATATAGGCAGCAACTAAGGAGAGTCGTTCTTTGAAGTTGTCAGTAATTAAGGATTTGCCTGAGTCAACGCCTAAAATATATTGCGACCACAATTCTGAAAGGCAAAAGTGACTAAAATGTCAGATGAATCCTTTAGCATACTTCCGGAGGAAAATTAGAGGAAATTAGACGGTAGGCAGCACTGTGTGTGGTAAGCATAATTGCGAGACTGATTACAATTGAGAGAGACCATAAATTCATATTAAATATAGTACAGCAAAATAGGTAGATATTTTGTTGAAGGCTTTTCCTAAATTGCTGTGCTCAGTCAAGGGTTTGTGGGTAATTGTTAAACACTCGAAGTTTAAAGGGAATATACCTTCATCTCTGGCTGGAATTCGTCTTTGCATTATTTAATCAAAACGAAATTAATCTTTCATCAAGAGTTCCATGAATGTATGTAATTGACCGAATGAGCTAACTCCTTGTTTGAACTGATTATTTAAGGAACTGTGTCCTGAGTACCGGGCAATGTATGCCTCGAAGGTTCAAAACTAGAGCACTATTAATTTCTACATAAAGTTTAGATACAGATTCAGTTTACTGTTCATGGACCAATTACAGAATAAACCTAGAATTTATGTGTGGTATAAGAGTTTCTAAAGCCCCACAAGTAATTCTTCTAATTATGTAATTCGATTGCAAATATTTCGCCTGAATAATTTGGATTGAATGATGGGTAAATATGTAAAACTGAATTTCTTAAGAGAAATAGTCAAATATAGTGAGATAGAAATGCTATCGTGCATTCTCAGAGAAATATGTGCCATCAGGAAACACGGAAATACTCGGTATTCATGTTTTTGATGCCATGAAGAATTCGAATTATAGTTTAACAATTCGTTTATTTATTTATAATTCACATTGGAACATCAAAATATATCAGAAATGCTGACCAAACCATGCCATGCATCAGGGAATCGCCAGAGCTAGCACTGAACGGCAGTTGATGCAAGCAGACCACCGTCCAATACACCACACGGCACCAGAATTGAGAGCAGATTAAGCTGGTTTGAATTCCCCCACCAGAGCACATTACCATACCCAAGGTGATCAGATCAGACCACATGTATCGCCCGCCATCCCACTCAGTTTTCAATTTCGGTACTAACATCTGTGTTCAGGGGTGCCGCTTCTGTTCCCAAAGCCTGACAGCGCACCTGAGAAGAGCCCATCATATTCAAGCTGGGACCAGGATCACCCTATCCATTCCCAAAGTCTGGCAGCACACCTGAGGAGAGTCTTTCGTACCCGAGTACTGTCCAGGATCACCGCATCCGTTCCTGAAGTCCGAACTCTAGTGTAAGTGAGTTGTAAGTGAATTGTGAACTTAAATAAAATTGAATTCGTTGATCTATCAAATGGTAGTTTCTCCTCAAACCCTTGACCTAGGGCCCGAGGATCGTACCCCAAAGAAAACCAAGCAGCATACCCCGGGAAAACCAAAACTTCATCACTAACAAACTAGCTTTTGAAAATTCTCTTTCATACAAATTTAATAATATACACGAATGGGGTTCGAAGTATCGACCTCCAATATCAATATCAAGTACTAGTATCGGTATATAATCCGGTTGGAAGTATCGATACTACTAAGTATCGAGTTCTTTTTCGAAAATCCCTTGAGGCTCTCTTTTTTTTTTTTTTAATAATGTTTTTCTATAAGCTTGGGAATTATTTAATTAAAAATAATAGACATGAATGATTTTTCCGAACATTTGGTTGGTAAAAACTTTAGTGTCAAATGGGAATAGTAGAAATAAAACAATTCTTCTTTAGGGCGATTGGTAAGGAAGCGCAACGTCTTTAGCCTCTTAGACCCAGTCGGTTTCTTTCTTGACTAATGGCTGATCCTGTCTCTGAGATAAGCCTATCTGAATTGCCGATAGAGACCAGAGAAAACGTCTTTTATAATCTCCCAAGTCACTATTGGATGCGATTTTAAGGAATTCTAATTTCTAATTTCAAAATAGATTAGATTTTCATGCTTATTAGAACTGGCTTAGCAAAGTAATTATAATGTTATTAATGTATGCTTGATGTGAGAAATATTACCTGTGATGTGTAATTAAAATATCCGAAGGAATACTAGTATACAGCGTGGAATTACCACACAAATGCCACTGGCAATATTCTGTGACAATCTGGTAAGTAACTTCTCACATCCCTGGCCTGGTGTGATTATTGATGGGAATTGAACCGTAGGAAATTCATTCTATGGAAATGTCTTGAATGGATAGATATTGAAATTATAATCCTTGGAGCACAATTATTTGCCAGATTTCCGAGAAGTTGTTCTAAGCACGAGGATGAGTGTGTGTGTGTGTGTGTGTTGTGGTATGCGTTTAAGTAGGTTCAAAGAGAATACTCTAATTAACTTTAATGAGATACAAATCGAATCTGGTGCGTTTAATGTTTTTAAATTATGCATGACTATGCATACATGTCGCTAAAAAGAGCATAAAAAATTCGTAAATCGCATCTAGAGCTTAAAAGCTTTTAATGGAGTTTACCTTTCAGAAATCCCATTATTTTTTTTATTTAAGTGAAACAGAAATGTTCATAGGCGAAAACGTAGTGGGCTGAAATGCTCCAGAATTTTACGGGGGAAGTGGAATAGTTTTTAAACAAAAAAAAACCACTGAGAGAAAATGTTTTCAATATTTTTCAGCTTTTTCCCAATTAAAAAATAAATTGTTTCTTTTGTAGCCGTTTTTTTTGTTTGCTAACGTCCCCTTTTTAAATTACGGCGTAAAACTGTGCTAAAAATAAAATTTTTTGCTGTCGCATCCATGATAGGATTTTGCTGTACCTTGGTCAATTTTTTGAGTGTAGAAGTTTGTGATAAACTTTTTTTTTTTGTTAAAGTTAGGAACGTTGCAACTTTTATAATTTTCCTGACTTCTGGCAATACTGTCTTTAGGGTTGAAATCTGTCTAATTAAGGTATTGTAAATCCAAAACGTTGGTTGTGTTTTTTAATCGTGTGACAGGGAAGAGTTTATTTGATATCAGAGCAGTTCTAACTTCGCGGAAATTGGCATTGAATGTGTCTATTCCCAAAAAACGACGCCTTACATCTCCCGAGGACGTCCATCTTATGAATATCTTGCGTTTTTCTTAGATCAGGGAACGAAATGTACTTGGCCAGAAGTTGGAAAACTGAAGCGTTTTTATTCTTATATTGGGTGAGGGGATTTCCTATAGTGCCTAAACCAATTTGATAAAGCACAGCAACAACAATTGACCAGGGCAAATGTCAATATAAGGAGTTAACCCTTTTCCCGACCGATTTGTATTGCCTGTGATGTTCCGCAAGGTTCCATACTGTTCCCAACTATTTTTAACTATCTTTTTATCTATAAAAGCAGGAGTGTTTTAAATAGTTTGTATATTTTTTGCTAATGAATGAATTCCTTTCGAATCAATATCACAATCTAGAAAGATGATTGATGGGAGACCGAATTTCCACTTTTCACGAATACCACAAGACTAAAGTCTTAAAAAAAAGCAGAACGTTGATATGCTTGTAACCAAATCTGTGATATAGTTCAGGATTTATGGAATTGGATTCAATATCGAAGTAGAAATTTCGACATGGAATTTATTTCGATTTTCAATTAATTCTGTTGTCTCTAACTAAAAGGAATATCCATTAAATATGAACGTCCATATATATGATTCAATTTCAAACCAATGGAATTCGTAAAATCAGCACATGACTCCTGTTTTAAACACCTGCATATTAATGCTTGTCGATTACTTTTTGAAATACCCTCAAAATGTAAAATGTTGTCTCGATGAATATTACATAAATTTTCATTTTCATAAACTTTGAGTATTCCAAACACTGTGTAACCTTCAATTCATCGATATTCGAATTGATTACATCTGCATTAAATACGTCGATATTGAGACGATATGAATTAATCAGGTTAATCGCATACCACAAGAGGGATTTGCATTACTGGGTCACATGAATTGATTACTTATCTCAAACAGTCAATTTCATTTGCATGATCAAATAGCATAGCCAAAATATTTGACTTTAAAAATCTAATTTTCTCCTGACATCCAACCTCTTCATACACAACATGCTCTTTGCCAGTAGGAAATTTTGCAGAAATTTTCTTAATTTTATTAAAATTCAATTTCGCTATACAAATTGATACGAACTACCAAGGAAAGTGTCGCACGATATGAGATTTGCATAATTCGTTCTTGGGGACGGCACAGCAATTTCCCTTTTCATTTCAGGCATTGGGGCACAGCAAATAAAATTATACCGTTGAGATTAACACCAAGGAATAATACCAAATATTGAAGAAAATTGCTTCAGAATTTGAATTTGAAATTTTTTTCATTTTTTTTTTTGTTTAGAGAAAAACGGCTCAACAGGATAATTGTAAGAGTAGCTTTGGGAAAATATTTTTCCAGGAAAATACTCTGGCCACGTAGAATAAAGTGTACAAAGATTAAAATAAAATGAATAAATTTTTATGATTTATTCAAAGTGCAACAGAGAACTGAAATTGCTACTGTTTACTCATGCAAAAGAGATCTTTTGGGCAAATAACTGTTGGAAGTAGCTTGGGCCGCGAGTTAAATCAATAAAATTAATTAATCCAAGTAAATATTGCTTCTACTTTTAATAAACTGCATTAGTTGGCAATAAATTTAATTGAAAACAAAAGGTTGAAGGAATATCGCGTTGTTGCCGTGAATGTCTAGTTAATTTATCAACAATTATTGACAACATAATTTTTATTTTTTAATAAAAAATATAATAAAAACAGGTTTGAGGAGATGTGCCTGTCAATTAAATCCTTTTATTTAATTATATTTTCTGGAAGTCACCTTGGATGTCCTAAAAATAAAATAAAATTCTATTGAAATCCTAATTTAGATTTTTTCTTCCCTTTTCAGGTAAGTACACTGTATTCAAATGATGTGGAAACAGTAAGTACCTAAAGCTTTTTAATATTTTTTGTTTTATTACATATATATATATATATATATATAGATTTATATATTTGCTATTAACACTTTGAACGCCAGCGGTAACCCCGCTGACTGGCATTTAAAAGCTCTCTCACCACAAAGGCATTTTAATAAGTAATTCTCTCACGAAAGCTTTTAAACTAATTGCCGCAGTCAACGTGTTAAAAGAATGCCTTTATCCAGATATCCCTCTTTCTAATTTTTTATTGCACAAAAGCTTATATATTTTATTTTTATCAAAAAGCAAATAAAATGTTGTTAGCTCAATTAATATTACTCTGTTGAAAATTACGAGGAAACTGTGCAATGTAAATGGGTTTTATAAGTTAAGAGTTGGGAAAGAAAATTAATGCAACTGAAGCTTTTTAAATAAGTTTTTATATAATTGGAAGCATATAATTTACACAGAAATGTTGCCCGCTAAAATTGAACTAATTTTTTCTAATTGTAAGAAATGCTTCCAATTTGATGTTTCAAAAATTTAACATTTCTCTGAAGAATTGTTCAGACTGAACTACTTAGTTGCGGAAACAAAAACCAAATCTATCACAAATCCTACCTACTCATTACAATTCCATTTCCAGTATAATTATTTAGCCAATTTTAAACTTCACGGAGAAAGAAAGTGATGAAAACGGTTCTCACCAAGCAGCGTAATGTTGAAAGTTAATTACAAGAATTAAATCTTAAGGGACTGGAGTGACAGAAAATATTTATTCTGTCTAAATTTGGACAGAACCATTTCCTTTTGTTCGCGCGAATACACGTGCCTTTCTTCACTATAGAATTTCCGGATATCCTTTTGCAATGGTTCTTTGAATACCCTTTTTATTTTACAGGCGTAAATTTGCATATTCTTAGATAAGGGTTTACTGTAAATCATGATAAACTAGAGTAGAGGATGGCAAATCTTCTGACTAGTAGCAAATAAAAAAGTTCTTTTGATAATATTCAAATTGCAAATTATTTTCAACACCTTTAAATTTTTCTTTAAAGTTTTGAATAGACAAAAATGTTGACCACTTGTTAAAGTTCCCGCAGAATGTGACATTAAGCCCGATTAAATAAAACAATACACAACGAATTACATTCTGCTGCAATATTCTAAATGGTTCTAACAGTACTTAATAGTAGAAAATATGTTCCTTACTTCATTAATGAAGTAATGGATATATGTACACTTCTATACATTCCCGAAAATTTTAGCGCTGGGATATCGTTGAAAATTCTTGAATTACTATTTCATTTGTTTCGTTGATTCATTGATGAAAACGTAAGGGTAAATGCAAGGTTTAATTTAAGTATGCAATTTCTTTAGCCATTCTACTTTTGTTTTTATAAATAGCGGAGAACTTTCGCTCAGAATAAGGAAACAAACGCAATTAAAAAAAATAACGCAAATTTCTTTGGTACCTTCTGCATTATTCCATCATTGTAATTCTCTGTTACCTTACCCTTTGCATTACCATGAAATTATTCATTACCTTGTTCATCAATGTCCTATCGGAAAAATTTTTCCCTTAACAAATTTTAAACATAGAGTTTCCCTTCAAGCCCAGAAGTTGAAGTTGAATAAGACACTGTAATGCCTCAAAAGACGCACAATGTCATCAATGGAAAGAAGAAAAACAAGAGGGCCAAGATGACTGCTCTGAGGTACCCCAGCTGTTAACTTTATGATTCTAGATCGAAGTGCAGAAAAATGTTGTGTAAATGCATAATGATATTATGTGGCCTATATTGCTTTCTCGAATTTAAACCCGCTCCCACAGAGGAGAAAATCTGCAGATGTGCCCCTCAGCTTTTCGGCTAAAAGCATGGTTAAGAGATTTTGAATTATTAACATGTTACCTTCCAAGTGTATCGTTTCCGGAACACATTTCTCTTACTTGAGAATATCATACGTAATTTGTATGTAGATAAGAGAGTTAGTCTCAGTGACTAAAGTTTAGGAGGGAACATGTTAAAGAAAGTCCGCAACAGCACAGAACAATACAAGCAAAAAACCAAGGGACGTAAACAAATTATAATTGAAAAAAAAAATATTTAATAACCCTTTGCTTGAATTCCCAAAAGAAGTATTTCTTCCGAAATTTAGAGCTTCAAATTAAAATCAAATTTAGACAAAGTTACAGGAAAACATCTTTTTACAATACATTTATATTTTTTCTTGTGCTACTCAATGAAAGATACTTAAAGGATTCTCCAAAAAAATCGGAAACACTGAAAATAATGAACTTGGAAAGGACAAACAAAAATATTTTTGACCTTCTTACGTGAAAAGCTTTTCGTAGGCCTCTCTTCTTATTTTAGACCTTTCTGTATGCTCCAGTAAATTCTTAAAATGAAAGTCGGCCAAGTTGTCTTTCTCAAATGAATTCTATTGTGTCCGAAAAAAATTGTACTTCACCCCAGGAGAAGATGGCCCAGAAAAGGTATATTTTCTGAATTTTAAAGGACACTGCTGACAAAAATTATTTACTTTCTGGTTTGCGAAAAAATTATTACAATAGTAAGACAAATTGAGTTAATGATATGATAATATTTTCCACTATTTATTTTCCATGCAAATATTAGCAACCCTATTTCTCTGAATGCTGCTATAAAATTAGATCCAAAATTCTTGATCTCCATTGATTGCTGAGAATTGTAAATTGTTGGAAAATCCTGAGGATTCTGTTTAGCATGTTATCACACTTTTCATACTCGTAAAATGAACTTTAAAAGCAGAGCTAAAAGTTGAGGATTTTAAATGGGAATAGTATCACCCAACTACACGAGCAACTCATTTTCTACCGAAGGCTTCTTACCTACAGGGTACATGCATTCATAGCTCCAAGGGAATCATTTACAAAATTTACTCCTTCAGTGACTCCACAGTCACTTAATGAAATGAAATTCTGCAGTCGTAAGCCTTCTGTGATGAAAGTTGAATAATTATAATAGCGTGAATTACTACAAAAGTTTTCAATAACTTATCTGATGCGGATGCTTTACAATTTATGTAGGTACAATGCGACTAAGCTCTTTAGTACTGAGCACAAAAAGAGTACCTTTGATAACAAAAAGGAAATAATATAACACGTCTTCATATTAAGATGAGAAAAATAGACTGCGGAATCCTTCCTGGATGGAAATACTGGTCTTGCATACTTTTTTAAAAAGGCTTATGCTTCCGTTCATATCTGTGGTATACTAGTTCAAAGTAAAAAAAAAATCCAGAGCCTACTCTGCAAGGATTTCTCAGGAAAAAGTCTGTTGTTTAAATTCAATTAAAATTAAAGGAGAAAGTAAAGTACCTTGCGGTTATTCTGAATAAAAAACTACACTGCATATCACACTTAGAGGAAAGGGCGAACAAGATCGTCTTATCAACCTTTCGAAGAGCAATGGATAAGAATTATCATCAAGAGTACTGTCATCTACAAAACTGTGATTTGGATTGAAGGGTAAGAGGCGTAAGGTCCCAAATGAAAAGTATAAAGAGAGTGGGGGACAATACAGAGCCATGTGGCACTCCGGCACTCATGTTATGCGCGCACGAACTTTATAGATTTCTCGCTACTCAGAGGGAGTAGCTGTTGGGGTTTGTGTGGTAGTTTTGAGCTGCAAACTTGCAGCAAGATTGGCAAGGAGTGATATGAAAGAATGATTTCTTCCTACTTAGAATTAAAAAAGAAGCACAAATTTTTTTTTATGCAATAGCTTCTGTACAACTGTATCATTAAGATTTTTTGTTACCTTACCCTTTGCATTATCACGTCATTGATGCCAGCAACTTCTACTATTCTTCCATGAAATTAGTCAATATCGTTTTCATCAATAGCTCAGTTTCATACTTTGGAATTTTCTGTTGTCTATCAGTATACTCCTTACTCTCTGTAATACGATGGCAACAGTGAATTCATGAATATGCAAGTAATGAAGAAATTAAGGTAGAAAATCTAGTTCTTGCACATACACTTCATTCGACTTATGAAGCTTTTCGTAATGATCTCTGTTGCAGAGCTGCACTAAAACGACATGTACATTACTCTGTAATGAATTACGGTATCGATGCGGTGTTCATGCATGCAATTATTAATGGACCTGCCACGAGAAGCACCCACTTACTCTTTCATACGCCTTATGCAAAACACATCATGGTAGAAAATTTTACATATCACCGCATCGATTCGGTCATGTAAGACTTCCTAAGACATTGCATTTAGGTATGATATAAAAGGTTCTGTTGAAAACTGTCAATAAGTAATGTTATGCATAGCTTTTGAGTAGATATATATATTTTAGTTTCCATTTATAATAGTAACATCGAACCCTGCTTTTCTACTCCATCTGACTTCTTGTAAACAACATTTTTTCCATCCTTCTGGGCGGAAAAGAAATTCCCAATTCATTTACTAAAGATAGACTCCACCCTTAAATCTACTTTCACTCAACCATGCCAGAACCACTCCGAAAGATAGGAAATCATCAAAATATGTGGGGTTCATATTTCTGCTAATTTGTAAAGATTTATGGCTTTCATAAACACTGAAATGATACTACAAAACGCTTTTCGAAGTTGGGCAGATAGCAAATAACGATCCGAAAGATCTGCAAGTGAAAAACGATTTCATGTCCGAGATCCATAACTTCGGAGCACGCACACCTTACCTGTTTGCAAATGTCCGTTGTTGGAATCTAGAATCTAGCGAAATGGCCGCTAATAAAAATATTCAACATTTCAGCTCTCCACAGGAGGGAATAATGTACAAAAGAAGGCACAAGTGCAAGTAATCACCAACCACCCGACAACGTTAAGAAAATGTTGTAATTGTGGGGAGGGTAATTGCTTAATTGTTTTATTTACTCTCTCTGTTTGCTTTGCTCACTCCTCGGCGCCTTCAGTCGTGTCTTGGGGGAGAGCTGAAAGCAAAACATTTTTGCTGACTATTTCCAAATTCATGTGTGTACTTTGGGGTTCCTTTCGTGGCGCACATCGCAGGATTCCTCCTGTCACCTTTAAGAATTTTTCGCCCAGCAGACGCCCACATCATTTCAAAAAAAAAAAAAGGAAGGAAGGAAGGAAAGAAGCTCCCCCTTAGAACGTGAAGACATCATAGATAGCCCGTACATAGACCATATTTGTGAGGAAACTTTTGTGGCATAGATATGACGCAAGAAACATGGTCTGGCACCCAGATGGGGAAGTCATTTCAATAGTAATAACACTTCAGTCCCATCTTAAGTAGTCCTTCGTTTGTGGCAGCTATTGGCGCATATCTTTCTGTCTGCGGTGGCACTTCTTTACGACCAAAGCCATTCGTCTTGATAGAGATTTTATATCCGCTTTGTGGCCGTGGGCAACATCGACCTTTGTTTCCTCTAAGCCGGAGAGGAGTCAACTTAAACTTCCAATCATTAACGGGTGACCGCGTTAGAATGTCTTATTGTTTGTCTTGGGCGGCTTCATCGATCCACACAGGTATTCGATTAACGAAAGTACGTCGGTCTTCCCTTATCGCGTCTTCTAATAAAATTGGATGACCTGAAAACTTTGTCACTTTGACCCCAAGTGTGACCTGTGAATTGTTTACCTTTGCACTTTTCCATTACTTTCCTGAATTAGGGTAGGATTAATCGATAAATTTGATTGATGACTTGTTTGAGAATCTCAGGATACAGGAAATTTTTTTTTCCTTAAATTACTTTGTAATTCGGTAATGATGTCGGTGCGATATAATTAAGATTTTGGGATGGTAGGCAGGGAACGTGTCTTAGTGTGAAGTTATGACCAAATTAAGATAATGGACAGAGTGTTTTACTGAGAGTCATAAAATTTCCCACCTGTTTTGCATGTAACTTCGTTTATGGTAATAAGTAAATGTGGTTCTTTTCAACGAAAACTTTCTCGTAAAGATAGCAGGAAATATTTCTCCATACCTTGTGGTTTTTAGCAGTCGTCTATTAATTATCTTTCTTCCCACTTGAACGGACGTTTTCTCTTCTCTATAAATTTGTGTGTGTGGTTGAACAAGGATTCCAAATTATACAAACTTGGCCACTATAGATTTAGACATTGAATAAATGGGTACTGATATATCTTTTGGTTTGTGGTGCTACCAAACTCTAACCGAGGTCCTATTAAGATACGAAAGTGCTGTATTGATCTGAGAAGCAAATAGAGAAAAAATATATTGTCAATATCGTGGGAATTGACGTTCCATTATTCTTAAATATCTGCGGCTAATGGTTGAAGGCAAAATCAGATATTCGGCTAACTTTTCCTGAGGAGGTGGGTACTATTGAACATGTGTGCGTTAGGCATAGAAAAAACTTTATAAGGAAAAAGAAATTAAATAATCAAAAGTGATCAATACTTGATCACCAATGAATCTAAAGATTTTCTTTTGAACTTTACCTTTTTGGGTATAGTACACTATCATATCCTTGGTCACATATCAGCATTATCTTCTAGTCTGGGTCGAATTCCTCAACCTTGAAAATGAATTCAATTTAAATTATAATATTTTTAATTTCTTAATATTTTATTGTAATATTATCGGCAGGGGAAACACGATAAATCCACCGAAATTAGGCAAATGTCGATTTGACCCCTTCCGATTTTGATGGAACTTGGTAAAAAAACTTTACTTGCATGAGAAATGAAAATCAATTTTTGCCCTCCTTACCAGAAAATATTTACTTTAGAAATAAAGGCTTCTTGAAAAATAGTAAAAATGCCCGGCAGGTCCATCTTGAGAAAATCGCAGCGTTAGTTCTATACTTGGTCGATTTTTGTGATCTGCGATGTTTTCGAAAGTTGGAGCTTTGTTCTAAACAAAATTGCAGTGAAAAATTCTTTGAGAGTTTCAATAATAAGGATAATGCAAGGACTTTCAACAAAAAATCCATTTTTGCAGTCAGTAAAATTCCCCTTGGGATACAAAAGGGATCGAGGAGTTATGGAAGCTTAAAGGCACCCATTTACCTCTTTTCTATGGCATTTTCTCAAAGAAAAGCTGCATAGATCTCTATGTTTTGCTTATTGATTAATGAATTTGATTACGAAGGTTTTCAAGGAATTTAAGAACCTAATATTTACTAAATTGAATGAACAAAATTTTAAATAGGAAATTATGTAGAATGGAAAAAAAGAATTCTTGGATTTCTTTTCTTGTACACTATATATAGTCGACTTTCAGTTAAGTATCGCCAGCACCGGTCAGTACTTAAAAGCGAGCAGTTTCTTACTTTTCATCGTTGGTATTTTGATTGGCCAAAAATAAGTCTGTGTTGCAAAAAATTGGAAAAGATAATCGTTGCTACTTGATGTTGTAATCCTCTTCAAACAAACCGAATTACAAAAAAACTGGACGTCTCCTTAGGAGACCTTTCTTTCAAAGGCCATTTGGTCACATAAAACAATTTACTACTTCTCCAATGGATCTGCAGAAAATATTTATTATTTTATTTATTTTTTTCTTATTTTTCTTTTCATTAGAATGTTTCAATTTCTCTTAGGAACCATTACACAAATGAATTTTACGTTTAGAAAAATCAAATATTGACTGTGTTCCCATTTTTGTACTTGCTTAGAATTCAACCCCCTTTGATGTTACAGCACAAAATTACACTACTAGACCCAATACTATTATTGAAAACCTTTACGAATGAGAGAGACTTAAATATCACACCTACAAAAAGTACAATTCAGATATGGTTTCGGCTTGGAAGTAATTCCCATGTAATTTTCAGAGAAATAAATTTCCATTATTGCTGTCTAGATGGGGATGAAATGTCAGGAAAACGTGATCAATGGGTTCTTACATGAAAGTAAAGTTGGTTAAATTGTGTCTGTCACGAAAGCTAAATTCTAGACAATAAAAGACCAAAGATATTGGGTATTACATACAGAGGTAGTGTCTTGTTGAACTCATTCATCATTACTAAATTGCAAAACACTATTTCTTTAAATGATAGTACACTAGAGAGATATATAATTCCTTAGCAGGAAATGCAATCCTTACCAAATTTGTTCAGGAATTAATTCTGGTAAGCTAGAGATACTTACGAATTAGATCACGGTCTCAATTACATATTCATCACTAATGAGTAATGAGCGAGTATAGTTTTACACAGGACGAATGAATCAATTACAAAAAAAATTTATTTCATGACTTACCAGTAATAAGTTACTGATATGATTACATATAAGGCATTGTAGAAATTATGTATTCCTAATCAATTATTTAAAGAGCAAGGGTTCATTGTGAAATAAGAAACATAGAGCTAAAGTTCATTCTCGGAAATTACAGATCTCAATGACACGAGAATCTACTTCAAATAGTATAGGGTTAATATTTACCACAGAAATTTTTATTTATAATTCACCAATAATTCATTTACTTCCCCAATTGAAAAAATCACCTTTTCCCCCAAACCACGTTATCACTACAAAAAACATAAAAGATAAAGTGCGTACTTACAGAAAAAACTCTGTCATTCGATCTAATGAATTACATTTTTGATAGAATGTAATGCATCTGGTAATGCCTTCTTGAACAATTGATACCATTTAGTGTCCTTCCTTTGTTTGGAATCCTAGTAAGAAATATTGTATTGTGTTGAAGAATTCTTGAACGTAATTTCTTAGAAATTTGAGTGGTTACCATTGTAATGTATTGTGATAGCATAAATAATGGAGAATTTTTTGTTGGAATTCCAAAATGCGTAAAACTCGATCAGTTTACAACTTACCAATGTAATGTCTAATTGTGGATGCCAGCAGCTGTAATAACTTAAAAAGAAAAAAATAACACTCTGCAATAAAGATGAATATGTCCTTTGTCACAACTTTCCAGGATACGAAAAATTCCTGTGAATATCCTGCTAAAAGTAAAATGTAAATTACGTCACGAAAACAGTTCTCTCATCCTCAAAAAATATAAATTTTTCAAAACATTGCTTTTATTTTTATGCATTAACATTATTACCTCGTTTTTGTCATGTTTTCCAGTCACATATGAGAACATGTTTGCTCCTTCTACCTAACTCCAGATAAGGATAAGAAGAGTACTTTTCTCATTGGAGATACACAGAAACTTTGTCCAAACAATTGGCTTGATTTAAAAACAGCTTTACTTAATCTCCTAGCCTTGTTTTCTCAACACAAAAAGCATTGGTATAAAATCGGAAAAGGAGCAAAATTGACCTGAATATATTTTTCAAGGATATTTGACTCTAAAGCGCCCTTACAGCGTTGTAAATTAAAAATAAATTTTATCCTGATTCCCAGCCATGACAGTTATGTATTCATACATATGTATATGTGGGAATTTTATGTTTCACTTGTCGGGCTAGGGGTGCTTAAAAGTAATAAATGATGATGGTGGGCAGAAGAAAAAAAAAAGAAAAAAATTAAATATTAAAAAAATCGAAATATATGAGTATCTCATTTTAATAAAATTTATGGATATTCAGTTATTGTTCTTTATGATAGATTACGCCGATGGGGGTTCGTGGATTCCGTAACTCTATGAATTGCTCTGTAGTGTAATTTTTCTCAGAAATGCACACTCTCTGTGGGGGTTATTCCCCTCTTCGTTAGTCATATTTCATATTTGCATCACTAGTTTGGAATGACTTTTTGAACATGTATTGCATTTTAGGATATGTGCTAGTTAATATTAATATATATCCATGTCACCTTTCCTTTTATTTTCATTGCTGTGGGGAATAGCACTTCAGTAGACGAATGCGTGCAAATTTTTAACAATTATTAACAAGAAAAAGTTAGTGATATGTTTACGCTTTAACATGAGTCACACGACGATTAGAAAAAGATGAAATTTCAGTACAATTTTGGCTACTTCCAAATCAAAATGCGATTAATAGATTAGTTCTAGATAAATTTATATGCAAAAGGTGGACTCCCCTCAAGTAATGACTATTAGATCTTCAAACGGAGCCCCGAAAAGTCAATACTGGAATTCAACGAGTTATATAATGTTAAGGAAATCCGATGATCGGAGAACTCCCTGGCCCAGCGCTCAATGAAACCCCGTATGGAATTACCCCTAGAAATAGCATAATTAATATGGGAAACAAAATCAAGTTTGGAATCAAGCCTTACGCCAAGTTCATTTGCTGATTGTACCCAGGGAATTCATTTCATAGTATGAAAATTTAATTTCAACATCAGTACATTAATATGGGTAATAAAAGATCAGATATGTTGCAATTTAATAGTGGTGTGCCTCAGGGATCAATTTTGGGTCCCCTGTTGTTAAACTTGTTTATCAATAGGAACACGTGTATATGCTGATTATGTGCAACTCTATTCTAGCAGAACCATTGGTTCATCTGAGAACTGTATTCGATCGAATTAACTCAGATGTAAAATTATCTGATATTAAATTCTCAAAGATCTCAATGTATTTATTGTTTAACAGTTATTCCAATTTAGGAGTTTCGAATGGAAGTACAAAA
>QYTT01090338.1:24669-35002 GCA_006980735.1 Dasypogon diadema
AGCATTTATAAGTTGTATGTATGTATACATCATCATATAGAATTTATACGTCCTTCTTATTATTTTTATCTTAACTCCTATGGAAATCATACTAACCATTTATACACTGAATACGAATTTCTTTTCCTATAAGAATCAGTAAAAAATCATATACGTATTTTCTATACTCCGCAATGTATCGGGACTCATACTAAATATAGAATAAATAATTTTGTAAATTCTTTGGGATAAATAATTTTATCTTTTATACCAAAATTTCTAACCGTGTACCCATACTATTTTCCAAGTAGAAATCCACGTCATAGGAATTTGCGCACACGTGCACATGGGACAAATGTAATTATACTATAGGACAGTCAGGCAGTGCTAAAATCACTCGTCTCATTCACTTTCGAGTGTATCTAAGGGTAGATGAAGAAAAGATATTTTATATAAGATGTTGGATGATTTTAAAGTTTAAATAAACCGCAGGCTTTTGTATGCCTTATATTAATTTATAACCTGCCTTCGGGTGTACATTTTCATAGTAAAAAAACCAATAAATGAGACTGTCCTCATGAAGGATCTTTGGGAATTAGTAACCTGAAATTTGAGTTGGAGGATGAATTAAAATTCTTTGTAATCATAATTTTACTACTTAATAATTTAAATGCAGTGGATAAGTTTGTCGAAATGAAGCCGGTCGTGCCTAAATCAACACTACATCCAAATAGAGAGAGGAACAAATGGAGCGTGCAGAAATATGGCGTGACTGGTGCCAAGTTGAGATTCCACACCCACTTGCCTCGCTAATAGGTAAATTGCATGCTAGTGCAGTGCGAAGATGAAATTGTAACTAAAAGGCCTTTAGGCCCGTTAGTAATCTTTAATGCTTTACTACTACGTCGTTTCTCATTTTCCAGTGCAGAATTACAACAACGCCGTAGGACTGAGTTATGCCCCTTCTGTGCGGCACTAAAGGTAACAACGTCATCAGCAACTTCCGTTCCGAGTTTTGCCGTAAAGTTTGGCAATTTAAACTTTCCGGCCTCAAAGATGGCCCCTAAACGGAGTGCCGGAAGCGATAAGGGAGCTTTGAATTCCCATTTGATAAAGCTTAACTTCGCAGCGAAGGCAACAAGGACGATTGATAAATCCTCGATAAGGGGTTTGCCTAGGAGCGACATACGTGACAGAATGTGTCACTGATTTGGTTACGTGTAACGTTGCGGGATATGCTGTGCTGCCTGTGGAGCCTTTTCGGTTGCTAAGCATGAAAAATTTGTTCGTAGAGGTTTCAATCGTGTCACATGCCAACGCATTATGACAAAACAGTTTATCCTCTTTGCTGATAAATTGCCTCCAATTTGCGTCCTCCACCTAGAAAATGCACCTAAGGCCCCGTATTTGGGGCTCTACGGGAGAATATTGATTTTTCGCATTAGAATTTAAGCTGGCAATTTATTTTTTCCTTAAAGTGGGGCACTTAAGATGAAGCGAGGATGAAATGTTGCTAGAGGGTGTTTTCCAGTTTTCTTCTTCAGAAATAAGTCAACTTCTTCGTAATTAAGAGCTTTTCATTCACAATGAAAAAAAAACCTTTCAAGGTGGAATTAGTTTTAAGAAGAAAGGGGATTTTATTTAAAAGGTAATTTAAGAGCTTTGCTCAAAAAAAGATTTGCATTTTACTAAAATTGGCGTAAATTGTTTAAAGATAGTGGAGATAATTGAATAATGGAAAACAAATTATCCCTCAAGTGTTTGCTTTGAACTCCATTATGAAACAAACAAATTAATAATCTCATTTCCTCAAAGTTTAAGAAACGTTTAGCAGGGTGGTGAAAAGCAGAGTATCAGGTTTTTCTCCAAAAGTTATAGATGTCCAGATGAGGATGAATTTTAAATCATCTTAGATGGCATTTCTGTAATCGACACTGTCACCGTCTGCATCAACCCACAATATGTCTTGGCTATTTCACCCATCTTATTCCTCCGGAACACGCTACCGTCATTCAGAGATTTATAACCGCGCTGAATCAGCTGCAAGAGAACCTGTGTCCAAAGAAACCTAAAGCTTTCGCTCATTTTTAACCAGTCAAAATTGTAGTATACTTACTTTACCAGGTTTGTGCAATATTTTGAGTTCTCTGTAGGTATGATCGGCAGACGATCTTCGTTATCGGCAAGATTATTAAGAAGCAGTTTTGGTCATATGAACCTAAGAAATGATATTAGTCCTGGAGCGAGAAGCAATGGGAGATAATTTCATCTGCAAGATCTATATCGCACCTTAGAATGAAAAATGTACAAAGTGATTAGGACCAAGACATCTCAAGTGATCAGAGTCTTCAACTGAGGATGTACTCAGGGAATTTTAACCTGACAAATTTTGCAAGTAAGCCACAGTTTTTAGTATGAAATTTTTACTGTACAACAGTGGTTTCGCAAGTACAATTCTCGTCAGTAGAACTGCAAGGACCATTCTCGGTCCTCTTCTTTTTATATTGTATATTAATGACCTATCACAAATTATACATTATGCTAGAATTAGGTTAGATTAGGCTAGAGGGGAAACCATTAAGAAATCAAAGACTCAGCCTCACTAAGCCTAATAAAATGGACCATTGTGATACCAAATAGCATCGAACCCCAAAAAAGACACAAGGGAGACCAGAACCAACCACAAGAGTTGACGAATATTGTCGCTTCACTTAACTCCATGTCTGCCAGTTCCCCCAGTGAGCTGATAAAGTAACTAACTAGCTCTTCCTGCATCTTGCTAACCCGTAACATTCGCAGAGAAGGTGTTGAATACTCTCAACCTTCTCATCGTCCACACGGCTTCTGCGAAGATCGCTAAAATTAGCGTCTACGCACCGTGATGTTAGGCACGGCTATGTGCCTCTTAGGTGGAACCTAGCCGTCCTTTGGGGGCGAATTTGTTAACCTCATCCATCTATTGTTATTTATTACAATACCCTATCGATCAATCTGTCCTTACCAATTCTAGAGTTCTGGCTATGGATCCGCGAGCGATATTCCCATAATTTAGCCCTTCCTCGCAAACTTATCGGCTGCTTTATTTCCCGGTACGCTACTGTGACATAGAACTCAGCAGAAAGTGACTCAACGAAAGATTTTCACGACAGAACTACCGATGTGGGGCTTGATCATATTTGAGTCAAATTCTTCAACAGCACCTTGCCTGTCAATGTAGATCTCGATATCCCCATCAATAGAATTTCCTAGCACTGAGTTAGCTCGAAAAAACTCTTGTATTTGGCTTTATTTTTAAGTTGAAGGGTGGCACTTTTCAGCCGTGGTAAAGCAAAGGTCGAAATCACTCATCTCTTAATAAAGAAAACGAGCTGAGTACTTTTCTTTTTTTCAGGTCTCCATTAGTTTCCTAATAGTCGGAAGAAATTTATCCAAAACTAGGATAGCCAGGTTGTTAGCATAAGCCACAACCTTAATAACTTGTTCTTTCAAGCGACCAAAATAGAGTTGGCAACCAGCAGCCACAGCCTAGGTGGGAGCACTCCTCTATAGCGAGGTGCCCTTGCACACCCAACTTGTTGCACTACTATTGCCCAACTTTGCCTTTATCATCCAACTTGGCATCGGGTCAGTTCAATTACCTAAAATCACTTCAGCACTTAGAGCTCTCAGAGCTCCTTGAATGCCCTCTATTAAGGACATGTTAAAAACACCCTCGATGTCAAGAAAGGCGTTTTGCTTACTTTTAAGAGCTTTCAGCCTTTCACCAAGTGACGTGTCGAGAACTCTTTCGAGAATTTTTAACAGGATTTGAATTAAGGCTTATGGGTCTGCCAGCCCGGGGGAATAAAGATCACTTTCACCTGTTTCCAAACAGATGGGATATGGGAGTGATACAGGCAACTTATATAAATTGCCATTAGTCCAGGGATGACAGTTTTTCCTGAATTGAACATGATAGGTATAATCTCAATTATACTCTGAAATTCTCTTCCAGCAAATATTCAAAGGGCGAACGTATTTGGTACTTTTGGTAGGAAAAATTCAAAATAGCAGAAACTATATAAAATTAAATATTCAAATATAATTTCCATAAAATCAACGTCCCCGTAATTATCTAATTCACTTGCCTTCCTAGCATCAGCTGGAATATAGCCCTCATTTGTATCTCCAGGATAACAGAATTTATTGAATGGAAATCTTAGCGAGAAATAACAATATCTTTCTAGTTGCTTAGATACAGAAGATCTTATCTAAATTTTCCCAACAAAGTTTGTAGCGAATGCGAGGGGGAGGGGTCGGTTTAATTTCACTCATGTAAGTGGCAATATGAGAAAATGCTATTTTCTTTGCATAATAAAGTTTAATTAACTCTGAGAATTATCACCATTTAGAGAAATCTCGTTTAAAGCAGGAACTGGGATACACGACCAAAAGGCTCACATATGTGTCAAGTGCCGGAGGCAATCTTTTGGGTGAAAGTCATAGGAGCATCACTATCATTTGTGTTTAGAAACAACATATAAGACTCATACTATCATAATAAATGATGCAGAGCTCCGTGTCAGGGGCCTTTCCAAACACACGTACATACCAATGTTAATAATTGATTTTATGTACATGACGGAAGGCGAAGGCATGCTGACAATTTGACTAATTGCGTATTCATGGAAATCTCCCAGAATTTAGGGAATTATTTACGATTCATTATATGAATACGTTAGTGCCCATAAATCTTAGAGATAGGGTGACATTACAACCTGTGACAAAAAGAAGACGTGAGGGTTTGTTTGTGTTAGGATCGGATAGAAACTAGACACAAGAGGACTATTCCTCTAAATACCTTAATGGCTTTTGAATCTGATTACGCTTTACAATTAATAATAAGATGTTCAAATTTATTCTGTTAGATGTGTTTACATATTGCATAATTTGAAAAAAAAAACAACACCAATCTTACAACTTAGTACAAGATTACAGGACACAAGATGGAAGGACAGAAATTGCCTAAAAAACGGCGATAATCAAAATATTTTTATCAGACATAAGCCCTGACTTTTGTTCAAGTTGACTTCAGCGGTTCTATCAAACTGTTCGAAAATAGTCCGAGCCATGGGAAAACCTTCGACCACAGCATGGAAAGCCTTTCTTCTGACTGATGACAGCCCATGTAGCTCCGTAAAGTTCCCTGACGGTTCCGATTAATTTTTACAGGAGCTCAAACCCATCGAGAGCGGCTAGAAGATACTCGTGATGTGACTAACGCGTCAAAAGCCTTGCGTTGGTCTAGGGCAGGGTTGTCCAAGACGCAGCCCGTGAATTTTTTTCGTGCACCCGAAAAAATCGATTTTTACGAACCTTCCAATATTTTTAATTTAACACGTTACTCATTTTTTAGCCTATAATCTATAATCTTAGTATATTTCTAGTAAATTGCCAGATGCCGCCCTCGAATTCCTATATTTCTTTTAATGCAGTCCTCAATCCACTAGAAGTTTGGTAGCCGTCGTCCAGGGCTAGTCGAAGCGATTATAGCAATAAACCATGTGCTTGGTAATCGCAATCGGATAGAACTGGTATGAGCCTACAATTGTTGACAATATGGCATCATCGAGCTTAGCGTCAGAAGGTCTTCTTTCTTTGTTAACCGACTGGCACTAGTTAAGAAGAAAATTAGTTGGACCGTCCACCACAAAATTCAAGACCTCCAACAGAAGAGATCCCTGGAAGCTGTAAAGAACTTTAAAGTAAGGCTATCATAACATGAGGAAGTCCCTCTGTTAAGATTCTTTGTCGCTGTCATTACCCCTTGGAGTTCCAGGCATGTGTCCAGCACGTTACGGTTCTCAGCGCTGAGATCCGTGTAGAATTCAGGAATATGCTCTGCGACATCTTGTCCGCTTCGGTCGATGAGGGTATCGTCGGTGATTCGCCCAACCCTCGTCGTCCATTGCAACTGGTTTCGCAATATAAACTCCAAACTATACATACTTGTAGTTCTGCGCCTGCAGTCTACTTTTTATGCTCTCGTACTACGATACGTAATACGCATGTCTGAATTTTTGAGGAAGCAAAGCACCAACAAGAACCACCTCATTCGACAAGTTCGACGCCCAGTATCTGTTACGGATTAAATTCGACACGATAAACCACCCAATCTGGGACGTAATGCGTTATGCGCAATGATAATGGGTGCATTTTGGAACTTGATTTTTCAATTTCAATAAGATGATTGTGTACTAATCCAAGTTTCTAGCTAAAGATCTTCTCAAGTTGTCATTCGGAAAGGCAGGCAGACAGACAGGTATAGGAAGACGGACAAACGGACTGCTATAAAACGACTTCAATTTTTGGACCGTATCACTTGCATTTCTTCGCAAAGATAGGAAATATAATTATTGTAATTGTGTTGCTAGACAGCGATGGTCGAGTGGGCTGAGGCTCACGCCTGCAAATTTTCCCCTCTGTGGCATGGGTTCGATTCCTGCAAAGGGTGCGATGATTTATCTAGGTACTAGTGGTTGAGGCAATTCCACTAACGAGAGTTGTACTTGCGAAGCCACTGTAATCTTTATGTCAAAATTGTAGCCTTTTCTCTATTTTTCCTCCGACTAAGTTGCACTGTGTGCATCACAGGGTTTTCCCCTGAATTTAGACAATACTTTGAAAAAAAAATATACGTTAATGTCTCTTGTGACAGGACCGGCAAGTTAAAAACTCGAGATCCAGCAACTAATATAGCAGAACACCTGAGGAACAGGAACTTCATTCCTGACAGGCTATACTGAATCCTAAATGCCACCTCGCAGATTTTGACCTTTCTCGCCAAACACGATGCTGGTTTATGTGGCTTTTAGGCTCTATTCAGTTTCTCTCTTCAGATGGCGTCCAAATATTATTGAGAATTGCCCCTCAGTTTCACGATCAGGATCTTTCAGAACTTGTGAGAGTACTTGATTCTATCGTCAATTGACAACTAAATATTAACATAAAATTATAACTGCATAATTAAAATAAACCTTGTGTTCATACCATAAATAAAAGTCAATACTCTAGAGCATCTGCAAAGTTGTAACCAACCCAAGTGCCGGGGTTAGTGGGCTACACTTGTTCAATTTCTGGAAATTAAAATCTGAAATTCAACAAAATGTTTTTCCTTCTTTTGGAGATAAATGAACGAAAGCCCAATATTTTGTAACCCATATAAAATTATTTTTATTATAAATTTCACTTTGAATATCTTTAAGCCTAAAACTAACTTATCAACGGTAGAAAAATTCAAATACTTATCCCAGGCCTGGGGTTCTTGCTGGAGCCTCAGCGGTCCACGAGGACCGCTTCAACTGTTTTTTTATTTTTTTTATTTTCTCGCACTATCTCCTCCTTTTTTACAACTTACCCCCTTGGGGATCAAACTCGAAGAGAAGTTCACTTCTTGTCTTCCCGCCCAGATACCTTGCTTTTCTCCAAATCTCCATAGGAAGGCAGAGCACTTATGTGATTATTTTTTAAGCAGCTTAAGAACTCACAACTAGATGTAGTTCTAATTAATACTATTTAATTAATTTTGTTTAGATTTTTATGATTAATGTTTTATGTTTCCTTATATAATTGTGCAATATTTTAATATTATTTCATTTTCCTTATTTGATGTAACTACATGAGTAAATAGTTATTTAACTTTTCTTCTAGTACCTTATGAACTCCTACACTCCAATATCAATTTAGTATCCCTATTAGGTATACAATAACTTCTTTATACAAAATAATTTCTTTATACAAAATTTTAAGATTTTAAAACTTGTACATAGTGCTTATTCACTTTAATTCAACTAAATACAGAGCTTTATGATTGTTTACCTACGTATTAATATAAATATTTTAAGCCATTCTACTTGTTTGGACCTATTTATGTAATTATTGGAAATTGGCTCCCGTTCATTTCTTGCCAAGATGTGCAATGGGATTCAACATTAGGAGACAAGTAAATAGCAAGAAAAACAGGTAATAGTCGCGCCCCCGGATGCGGTCTTAGACCAGTAGACATTTCAGGGGTAGTAATAAATTAAATACATGGTTGCATCTCAAGCCCATACATTACAAAGTTGATAGTCTTTTGAACTCTTGTCAAGTGTAAACCTATGTAATATGTCTTGCAAACCGGTGGCTCAGTGTATAAAGCGATAACTTACTGTTCATGAGGTCTGGGATGTAAAGACTATGACATATACTGCTTAGGGCTAAAGTAATTACTAGAAGCCATGGTGTACTGCAAGAATTAAGGGATTCAGAATTGAGGTTCAATAGGTCCAATTTCATTATTTGTGAAGGAACAAAGAACTTCTTCATGTGTGGGCGCGACTTCCAGTGGATCGATTATGCATACCTTAAACCTTAAACACTAGAGATATACACATTATACCTTAAGTTGAATTGTTTCGGTCCACAAAACTCAGCCTCTCACTACTATAGGTAAATTTAGGAGTTCTAGTACCTATTTCATCACGGGATAAAGTGCAAGTGGCCTTTACATCTACTAAGACCAAGACAACAAAAAATGTATCACCTTCCCGAAATTTCATGTGAATCGTTATCAATTTCTCGCTATCGAGTTATCTAATAGGACAAATTTAGCGCCTTTTTACCTTAAATATAAAATTTATATTATCGCATCTACATTTTATACTCCTTTCATAGTACGTTAAGTACGATTCACAACTTCTTATTAACTGCAATAGTGAGTTTTTCGGGTATAAGCTTCCAGTATATAAATAAGGAAACATAACAGCCAGACCCAACACTTTTTAAGGACCCTTAAACTTGACACAATTAAGAGGACCAGGTCAAGAGCAAATTAGAAATACCCTCAAAATCTTTTCAAATTCTTGTGCAAAGGCACATAATACTCGTATCTCCTGTAACTACTGAGATGCCGATTTCAAAATCCTCTGAATTTGAAACCTTGAAACCCCCTGCGAAGCCACAATCTGCTAGGTAAAATCTTTACAACAAATGCGTGTTCAATCCTAGATATATGACCAGCGCATAGTACACATCTCATCCGAGGAGTAAATTAAAATAATTAAGAAGATTTAGAAAAAAAGGTTTCCGTGCCTGTCGAGCTAAATTTATTCTCGTTCAAGGCAAACTGAAAATGAGCAAATCGTTGAGTCTGCAACTTGTGGACGGAGGATAATACCCCAACTCCATACCGACATAAACCTTACAACGGAATGTATGTAACTTTATCACTTGTGGAATGTTTGTTGTTCGTCAGCAATCTTAGCCTGAGAACAATTCCGATAATCTCAAAGGAAAACTGTGGCGTTAGTGTCACACCAGCATCTTCTCAGGCTTTGGTTCATATCAAATTCCTGATATCCTCGGAAAGTAATTTATTGCCTCACACAAATTTATTTTCCGATTAATTAGAATTTTCCAAGAGAATTTACGAGTTTTCTTGCTGAATACCCCAATTCATGGCGCTCTTTGGTGGTTTGTATTTCTGTTCTCTAATTTAGTACCCCAATGGCAATGGCTCTGTGGCACCCCACTAAAAGTAATTAGGGAGCGGCACTGGTAATAGCAGCATTCTTGGTTAATCCTCAATCAATAAAAATTATGAGAAGGCCCTTCTGGCTAAGGCGTCCTACATCTTCCACAAAACTCGAGTAATTTGGAGGTTCTTTGGGCTCCGACGTGACAATGAGATTTATTTGTTTGAAGTAGATTGATGAAATGCTGACACGAAATTTGATTAGACAGCATTTCAGATATGATCGATCGAGTTGTAACGAAATTAATAAATCTCAGATATTTTAGGAATATGTATTTGCTTCTTTAATCTGGTATTGGGGCCATTAAGGCCATCAGAGTTTCTGTTTAATGTGAAATACGAGGCAAGGATGACTACTGAAGGATGACCTTAATCTCACACTTTCACATATCTCAGGAGCCTTGATGAAAATCAGATACACAGATAGATCTATATTCCATAGGTGGAGACGGAGATGTCAAAGCAGGGGCTTGACAGATTCTGTTCCAGTTTCACAACTGTTGCTGGGCTTATAACGTTTTCATCACGCCTCCTGACCATGACTGAGGACAAAAATCCATTGATTAAACGCTTGCCTTAACAGCTTGGACTAGACCAAATGGTGACTACTGGAACGCGTCCTGCGGTTGTGGAATAAGGCCTTAGCCTTTGGGGAACCTTTTGTTATAGAAACGAGAGAGTTCCAGATTATCCTCATGATTAATGACGACCTTTAACTTTCTGCTAAGAACACTCGGGGCGTAAAATTATGAGAACCACAAACCGGAGACGGAGTGTATCAGGAATTGAAAGTATCTTTTC
>QYTT01090342.1:4987-25560 GCA_006980735.1 Dasypogon diadema
TTGCAGGAATTATAATTCCTAATCAGAAAGCTGCAAAAAGTCGTTCCCTAACTCAATGTGACATTTAAAGTTTGTTCTTCTACTCAAGGTTTTATAAAACTTTGTAAAAGTTTATATCCCTAGCTGCAGAATTTCTGTCCCTAAATTTTGTACAGACAGTTACAGGGCGATTTCTGTTGACCTACTTGCCTGGTATCTGCGTTGCTTTGGATGTAAAAGCTTGGGGTTAAACAAAACTTTTTTTTCTCTACCGCTCTCAGACAAATACCTGTAGCTGTAGCTATTACTTATTTGTATTTGTAAAGAGGTATACTCTATCTTAATATATTATCTAAAAATCAACTCGATTTGAAGGATTTGTCTTATTTTTCATTCCATTCATATCGATGGTGGTCCAAATTTATTTCCAAGATTTCCTCCCAGCTTGAAGCCATCACTCCATTCTTCTCATCTCAATTGTAATTCGTGTTCTTGGAACTTGTTTAATCGTTCTTAAATCGCAAGCCGCGCGGCGCGGCGTGAATACTGAATACTCACAAAGTTAATTAAAAAAGATATTTGCCTACAATATCTTTTCCAGATGCTTCCTGCTTAATTAGTGCTTTCGACAATTCGGCCACTTTCTATGTAGGAAGTGGAATGGGTAAATCTAAACAAGTTCGCATATGCTATAGATTGGCAAAATTAATTTGCTCACATCATTAAAGCGGAGATGAAGATTTAGCTTTTATAAAGGAGGCGGTTTGTTTAAACGTTTTCACTGTTTTCAGACAATTGAAAACTTGAAGTTGTGTAAATATTTGCACTAAACTAGCAACGTAGATATCGTGAAGTATTTCTAAAATTATATTCGGTTATTGCAAGTTGCAGTTATGTACGTATGTTGCTTTTTGGAATTTGTATCTCCTGAGAATTTCGAATGAACTGAACCCTGCTTATGATTATAAAATTGTCTACAAAAAATGGATTTATTGTTGTAATACTTTGGCTGAAATTTGCTAAACCTTCCGAGGATGTTTACTCAACTCTTTTTTTCCACGTTGTATTAGTTTGCATTATAGCTGATAAATTTTTATGGCTTTTTTTCATCTCTACTCACTTTGTGCTTGATTCGAGGGTGGCCTGAAAAGTTCTTGGCCTTATAATGAAAAAAAAACCAATTTATAGTCTCAAATTAATATTTAAACTCAGCAGCCTATTTCTTTGGCCCGTCGCACATGGGAGGTTATCAGTCTCGACTGCTGTGAGGTTGTACTGCCAGGGGGTTCTAAAGTTTCAACTGGATACATTGATATTTCTATGTAGAATGAGAAAAAGCCGAGCTTCCCAACAGCTCAACCTCCCAACGTAAGCGTGGCTGAAAACGTCCCATGTATGACGGGCGTTACGAAACGAACAGGATTCTAATTGAGATACATTTTTCTGAAAGACATATCTCGAAGGAATCTTGGACCCTGCGTTATTTGGCTACCACGATAATAGACCAAGACGAAAGTACAAGGGTCAGTCAAAAAGTTCCCGGAATGATGAAATAAAAGACAAGCACTTACCAATACAAACTTTATTTTTCGACATAAGAACCTTCTAATAACAAACACTTTTCCATCCTATGTCGCCACTGCTCCAGACCTTTTCTGTAGAAGAAAGCATCTTGTTGAGAAATCCAATGCAGATCGGATTGACGAAAAATGAATTCCCTTGATGTTTTGTTTTAGTTTCGGGAATAGAAAAAAGTGGTTAGGAGCTAAATCAGATCTGTAGGGAGGGTGCGACAAAATTTCCCAGTGAAATTCCCTCAATAACCTGCGAGATTTCTCTGATGAATGTGATGGGGCATTATCATGGTGAAAGAGAACCCGTCTATGAAACTTTCCAGGGCGTTTTTCTTGAATTGCTGCTATTAATGTTTGCCGTGACTGTTTTTTTGTCCTCTAAGAAATTTACCAAAATTACTCCCTCACTGTCCCAAAAAATTGTGGCCATGACTTTGGTTGCCGACCTTTCTGCTTTAAATTTGACTGGTCCCCCGGGATCCTCGTGGTAGCCACTGCTTGGATTGCAATTTATTCTCGGTATCATATTGGTGAATCCAAGTTTCGTATCTTGACAAAATTCGATTGTAAAAGCTCCCAGAATCAGCGTTGATTTTATTTAAAAATTCCACAGCATGCTGTGCTCGCTGAATCATGGAATATTCTGTAGTTAGCAGAAATCTTGAGAATTGCCGATGGCATTTGAACTCGAGTTCCATAAGACATGGACACTGTGAAACGTATACTCAAAGTGTTTTTGTCTCGATGCGGATCATTGTTGTAGCCCGTGAATAGCTCATCATTTCTACAAATTCTTCCGCGAGGATCAGAACAGTTCACGCCAGATTTAAAGTCCATCAAGTGGCGCAAGATTTAACGCGCGCTAAAGATTTAATCAGCCGTTCATCTTGCTAACAAACTTTCCAATGATGAGTTATAAGCCGCTTAATTATTTTACAGTGAACCTTGAGTTTACCAAACCAAATTTACATTGGCTCCCACTTCCCCCTCAAACAAAATATTGAGTGAGTGAAACGTGACTTTTTGCAAGCCACACATTCCTCCCTAATGAGACTGAACTTCCCACCTTCCGCTGAAAGATTGTATGATAAAATATTTCCATATTTTAGCGCACATGAACATAAGTTTTATTAACTACGAGAATTAGTAAACATCGGTCGGAAAATGTGCGAAATATAAATACTGTGAATGAACCTAAATGCGGTGCTCCTATTCTTGGAGGCGTGAAGTGTATAATTTCTGCTATATAAATCACTAGAGGAGGGAAAAGTCTCCGCAGACACATGATCATAAACAGATCTTAAATTTAGAACCAATAATCTTTGGTTTTGCGCCAATCTGAATTGATTTAAAATGCCTGCGGCTCATGCTGATGAAGTTGAACGATCAGAGACCGCAACAACCTCGCACCCGAATTGCCAACAGAAGCACCATTGACGTCGTTCGTGATTTCCAGATGGGAAACAGGAATTTGCCTTGCCTACAAACGCAAGCCTGTTTATATATAACTGCAGGGTGTACATTACCTCACAGCCAAGTTTAAAACAATTCCCACCCTTTTAACCCTCTTGATACATGTCTAAGTCATAAAAATAGCACCAGTTGTAGAACACTAATCAATGGCAGGGAAGTCTCTAATGTGATTCTAATTATCTAGAGAGCGTGTCGGAGCCCCTCCGCCCAATGCAAAGTATTGATCTATTCCTGATAGTATCGAGTGGATTGGTTAGGTTTTGTGGACCTCCCTCCTGACCTTGACTCATATTGTGTGTAGAAATTTGTTAAAACGAGAATTTTTTTTCGCAAATTATTAAAAAGAAAAATCATTTTCTTTTACAGATGTGGAAGAGTTGTCGGCAAAATTAATGGCGAGGTTGGCCGAGGTCCAAAACATTGAAAACGGAAGTTTTCTAATTGAGAATCCGATCAAAGATCAGAATGCTCGTCCGGTTGAAGTTCGTTGTGTGTATTTGGAGCAACTTTTAGGTAAGCGCTGAAAAATACATTTTCCATTAGGAAACACAAAGGAAATCAGAATTGATTGAAAAGTGAGAAATCTCCGAAAAATTATTTAAATAACGAGAATTCGTGAATGAGGCAATCACCAATAGAAGAAATTATGAATGCTTTGGAATTTTCCACAGGAATCATTTATTAAAGATGTTTTCCATTACTTGATGCAAAGAGTTAAAAATATAACAAATTTTTCAATTGTATTTTTTCTCTTCAAAAGTATTTGGATGTTGTGAAAAGGAATTTTAATTGTTGGGGGAGGGGTCTTAAGGCATGAAAGACAGATTTGTGCATATTTCGCATTTAGTCAAAAATTATCACAAATTAGATTAGTAGTATTAAATAAGAATAACTCCCACTATGTGTCCTACATGAAGCTGGGAACAGATAGATTTTCCCTCATTCCATAACACTGCAATGTTATCGTTGGACCTGAAGTATATAAGGGGCCCTAAACAGTCCTTTCTGCTTTTCACATCTCATTATTATTCTTTATTTAAAACTCAGTTAAAAACAAACACTATCGTGTGTTTTGTGGGGACTGGACACGGAAGTTCTGTGTTAAGCACAGGACAAGCAAAAACCTAACCCAAATGAAGTCCATTCCTAAAAAATACATCCAACGTGTGGAGTCGCGCACATCTACAAGCAACACATCCACATCCTTATCGCTGTGTCGGCAAGGGTCCAAATTGGAGCGACGCCCCTTGGACAAGAACCTAAACTATCAGTGAAAGATCATTCACCTCAACAAACCAGCTAACAACATACGCCAGATGAGATTCATGAACTTGATCAGAACTGGACAGAAAAAGACTTCATCTTTATTCTTGTCGTATGTTCTTGGCTTTCTGGGTCGGTAGAGTGGGTGTAGCTATCAATATTGACGCAGGTAGATGATCAGAACTGGGCAATACTTAAGTAAAAAAGTACTTAAGTACTCGATGTAAGCCTTTTGCCCTCTTTCTAGTACTTTTCGGATTTCACTCGAGATTTCTTCTTTACAATACTGTCAAAATACGAAGATTGGAAAGAAGTATGTACTTTAAAAAGTGCTCAGTACTTTTTAGTAGTATTTAGTAGTACTTAATACTTAGTCGCAAGTACTTTTTATACTTGTACTTACGTTAAAGTACTCAGACCTTCGATACTTGTACTAAAGTACTTTTTATTTGGGACTTGCCCAGCCCTGTAGATAGATGATGGAAAATTTTCACCGTGGCTCTTTTTGTTTTTTTGTTATTACATTTGTTAATTAATCATAAAAGTATTTTACATAAACTCTAATAGCGCGATTCTGTTTTTTTTTCTTACAGCAGATAAAGAAGCAGTAAATACACCACTTCGAGGGAACGTATACATTGAGGAAGCTAGTTCAAAAGGATAATATTGCGACAATTGCCTCTGCCCTGTTGGCCTGTTGCCAAGCAGAAAAATACTCATAATAACACACACTAATGATGTACAAAATAATGTTAACTTGTTGTAGAAAATTGTGTCTTAATTTTGTTTATGGATGCAATCCGGTGAAATGTTTGTGGAGTGAATTGCGGAAATGTATTTTACATTAAGCTGCAGCCGCATTAGTTTTCGTTGTAAATAATTAAGTAACTCGGACTAGAATTAATTTTAGCTTAGAGAAGAAGGTGCAATTACAAAGGAAGTTAAGTACATAAAAATTGTCTTTTGTTTGTGTAAATATTCTGTCATGTATACTTAAAATACTCAATAAATGTAAAAAAAAATTCTACTTCGGAAAATGTTTTCGTTTTATTTTAAGCCTGCTAATATCAAAGGCATCACTCATCACCGGTTTGTCTGAACCATACCCTTTTCATTGAGACCTTCCACACTCAACTGTGCACTGGAACCCACTCTCGCCTTTGGAAAGGAAACTATCTCTGTCTCACTCAGGCAAATTGCAAATCTTTGGATCAGTTTTAAAACAAAGGGACGCCATATTGGAGAAGAGTGTCTAGCAAGTTGAAAGTTGTTTTGTTAGCAATTTTCACATACCTCATGCGACGGTAATCCAATTTGATGAGGAGAAATATACCACTGAGTATTGTTTTAATTGTACTCAAGAATTTTTTTTTGGACTATTGCCCAATTCTTTGTAGGAAAGTATTTCCACATCAGAGGCTGGCAAAAGAAAGCAGTTCGGAAGAAGCATTCCTTCGCCCAAAGAGAAAAAGGCGTATTTTGGAGAAGCTTGTGATTGCAGCAGCATGAATGTAAGAAAATAAACCCTGGCGTTTAGTGGCAACGCCTAGCCATTAAATCAGGCGTGGCTGTCTAGAGTACCCGATGCGGGAAGTTCGGAGCCTGCCTAGACCATACAAAAAGAATGTAAGAAAACTCAAATATTTGTTGAAGCAGTTTAAACTGAGTGTTTTCAGATACTTTCTCTTGTTTTCTGCTTCGGGTTAATCGAATTTTTTCTTGTTGCAGATTTCCTTCCTGTGGGTGGGAGCAGCATACGAAGGAGAAGGACGTGAAAGGATGAAGGCGCGCTGACGGCAGAAAAAACGGATCCGAAGAGCCAACCGTCTATAAGGACTTTTGCTGTAAAAAATCAACCCAATCTCATTCTTATGTCAAAATGAACGAGAAGTGCGTGGAAAAAATTGCCATTTTAGGCTTCAAACGCCGAGTAATTCCGATTTTGTATTATCAAGAAACCTGTCTATAGGGAAGTACGATTTTAGGAAAGATAAGTTTGACTTTATCCACAAAAAACAGAATTTGTATGTTTGCAATATTTTGCTTTGTGTTGTGTCTCTTGTTGATTTGGATTTTCTATATTTTGCAGAAATCCTGTGGATGGTGGCAGACGGTAGGATGATAAGACAGCTGCAAGGATTAAGGGGACCGCACACGCTAAATTTGATGAGCAACCCTCCTCGTGTTTATGGACACAAATGCGATCTGACTTCAGTTGGCCGAAGAGTGATTCCCTATATTTCTGTAAATTTGCAGTTCTCCAGGATAGGACGAAATTTTTACTTCGTGCTGAGAATTCCTCTCTTGTGTCTATTTTAAACTCTTTTTGCCAACTAAATCTAAGATGTTTAAAGGTTAAGCTAAGAAATGTCTACTTTTTTAATAAATAAACCTCAAAAATTGAGAATTTTCGTTTAATTTGGAATTTTCTGGCATTTTCATGACCCATGGTACTTTCTTGTAAAAAGAGATGTCGCTCGGCGTGCTGTCAATAGTAAGAAAAACAACCAGAAAATTTGCCTACTGTCGATTATGATCCCCGGGTGTTTCTGCAAAATTTGGCTAAAAACCCAAAATCTCGAAAAATACCAGGGGACCATGATCGGTAGCAGGCAAATTTTCTGGAATGAAGGCGTATATTTCCCCTCTTTTTCCATTGGAAGTGAATACTTCCCCTACAATATTGGAAGCCCAAGACGAACTTCCAGGCCGACACAGAAATTTTTTTCGACATTCATGCCTGGCATGTGGCAAATTTTGCCATTACTTTTTAGAAACACTCAAGGATTAAAAATGAAAGATAAAAATTTATTGAAACTCATTTTATTTTTCAACTTTACAATATAATTTGAGTAGATGTAGATGTAGTCTTTGGAGGGCTCCTCTGCTACGGTCCTAGGGATCTGAAAATAAGAAAAGAATTTATACCAAGAAAATCATATTAAAAAAAAAGAAATTTAAAAACAAGAAAGCAGGCAGTGTAGATGTGGTAACAAGTGGCTTACCTCGACAGGTTTTTCAGTAATACTGCGGTGCACAGCATAGCAATAAAGGTGCAGGATGGCTCTGAAAATTGACCGCCGAAGCCCAAGTGGCATTCTCACGCCTTGATCACATTTTTGTTGTCTTCAAACCCTTCCTCTGCAAGACTGCGAGTCGACTTGAAAAAAGTTCCTGCAAGCACAAAAAGAGCAAATTAAGCCTGGATCACAGTGATGTCAGACATTGCTGGAGGCAACATTTGTTTTTATCTACAGACCTCCTCGTCTAATAGTTCTACTCCAACTCCGCATGCCTGGAACCTCTTAATCCTTGCAGCTTTTTTACCATTCTACCGTCTGTCACCATCCACAGGAAGATCGTACTTTCGTATAGAACAGGTTTCTTGGTTTTATGAAAATATCAAATTTTCCCAGCATTTTACATCCTAATCCGCTGCCTAAACTAAACGTCAATTCGTTGCTATCCCCACCAATATGACTCCCCTTTGTTTACTTTTGGTTGTGCTGATCTTCCTTCTAATTCCAAAATGAAAGAAATGGATATATTTCCAGTGTTCCAGTAGAGATCGGAATCCAAACAAATGGACCCAATTCCGATTATTACATCGTTACCAGATCAAAACAATATCCCAATGCATTCCACTATTCGATCCGTTTGTTTTCTTAAAAATTTAAGAGGAAAGAGTGGCAACACCTAGAAATATTAAAGGTAGAAAAAAAACATCTAAATAAATGTGGCCAACGCTTTTTCGCTGGGGACGGGAGTTATTTGAAGATGATTCACGCTGTGGAGGGCCAGCAGCGACAGTTGTGCAGAATAACATGGATTTGGTCAAGAAAGTTGTTCCGACGGGACCGGTGATTAAAGGCCAAGAAAATCGCAGACTAAACCGGAGTATCGAAAACAGGTGTCTTCCGGATTTTTCATGAGCATTTAGGTATGACAAAAATCAGCGTAAGATGGGTAACGAGAATTCTTTCCTTTTTTGGATTTGTATAAAGACGACGTAGACATATTCTCCATAGGATTATGACATAGTTCTTTGCCGCGATCCTCTCTCCAAAAGGGATTCAATGGAGTGGTATCGCCCCGGAGAGCCAGTACCGGAAACAGCGAAAGTCTCACAAAACACCAGAAAGGTGATGACAACAGTTTTCTGGGATACTGAAGGTATTTTGCTGCTGGACTTCAAGGAACGTAAATGCCATTGTAAATGCCGCATATTATGCTGAACTTAAACGAAAGTTATGTAAAGCCATTGTCGAGAAAAGGAGAGGAAAACTGCCCCGAAAAAGTACTGTTCTTACACGATAATGCGCTCGTACACACCGCGGCTATTTCAAAGGCTGCTGTTACGGAATGCAGCTTGGAGGAATTGGATCATCCACCTTACAGTCCAGACTTGGCCCCAAGTGACTACTTTTGATTTTCCAGCACTTATTAAAAGATGTGAAAAATGTATTGAAATAAAGGCAGAATATATCGAAAAATAACCACTGATCTTTTCCTCTTTAACCCCTCCTTGTGCCTTAGACCACGAATACTTGAACTACACTACGCATTTCAGACACATTACATCCGCGTTTTTGCATCTGGGCGACCTTCAACCCAACAATGGTCTATATTAAAGTTAACGTCCTGCAAGCATTCTGAACTTACAAAACCCATAATACAATAAAGAAATAAGAAAAGTAACTTATGTTTGACATTTACACAACACAAGATTCTACCCACTCATTCCTGGAATACAATACTATTCCCCAAGTCGGCTACTCTTCAATGCAAATCACGTCATAAATAAATGAGCTGGGCCAGTTACATAATTCCATCAGTCAACAGCACACAAAAAAAGTTCCAATGAAATTGAATACGTCTTTATTTTACAATAAAATGTATTTAAAGCAGAATTATGTAACCACTTACTTATTTGCTGGTGAGTGGTGTCGAATAGAATTCGAGAATTATTAAATCAGAGGCATCAGCAATTTGAAGAACATATAATTTCCCCAGTTAATGGGAATCGAATTTTATTTGCTATAAATGTCCGCTCAATGCCGTACCCAAACGTAACTTAAGCGGTCAATTAGTATGCACAATTGTTCGTTAAAATGCAACTTGCTTTCTGTCGATTTCGTTTCAGTGGAATGTAGATATTTTCTATTTGGGATATGGTTGCCAATCGATTTCAGTCCAAGCCACATGGCAACCAGTACCTGAACGCAGTTGCGCGCTATGCGTAACAATTATGAAATATTTCAGGTGCGGTATGTTTTTATATTTTAATAACAAAACTGTAACTTTTAAATTATGTTTGAGCAAATCAAATTATATGTCACCAAACTTTAAAGAGGTGGAGTATCCGTCTAAATTCCATTTAGAGTTAACAAAACACCAGAACTCCTTAGGATCGTCACAAGGGGACGATCTATCGAACCAAGGAGACTTGGAAATAGGAACGCAATCCATAAAACAAACATTAAGAGCATCGTAAAATAAATTGGCAGCTTTGTTAATGTCGCCCTCACCAAGAACAGAGCTCCAATTGTAAGTCGCGGGCAATTGATTAAGCCTAGTAAAATTGGCTTTTTTGAAGTTATAACAAAAATCAGCAGGCAAAGTAGGATCAAGTAAGAATTATACAATTTCATAGAAGAAAGAGTTTAGCATTTCCAACTTGAAAAACGGCATAGCAATTGGCAAATTGTTTTTGAAGTAACATAAAAATTTGTCGAAAATTATCTTTTTATTTTCAATAAAAAGCACACTACTATTATTCTTCTGGTTCCAGAGGCTCTAGAGCCTTCATACTCTGTGATCACAAATATTTCTTCCTCTGGAAGATTTCAACGAAATCTGCGTTCAGAGTACCTGGCTAATCTAAATTTCTGTTAAATTGGCCTGTTTAAAATCGATTTCTGCAGTCGACCGCAATTTCTACATATGTAGTAAACTACGTGTCTTAGATTATTGTAATAGAGAATAACTACAGGTAAGATTCCATTTACACACTGAATAAAGGAAATAAACTCTCCAAAGTGAAACCTTTATACCAACATCTTATTTCTTGGCCGGTGTAATTAAATAGGGGTTTTCACGTGTATAAGAAAATGACAAATTGCAATTGCTTCCTTCTACGCACAAGAAAAAGAAAGAAATTAAAAAAAGAAAAATTGCTCACCGTATTAAAATAAATACAACATTTTTAATCCTTACGAATTTATTTGTATGTCAATAACATATTACGTGGATTTCCTTGGTTTGGCTTGAGTCCCCTCACGGAATCCGTTACGGAAACGTCTTCGGACTATTTTCAGGTAACGCATACGACCTGTTCCAGTAGTCTTCCTCCTTTTAGCTTTAATGGACCAATTGTCTGGAAAAAAAATTAAATAAATTTCACAACAATATCCGGTGAACATCATTGCCTATACTATTCTAAAGACATTGTAAAATTGAAGCAAGGCAATAAACGCTTTTTCGACTTTCAGTCCAGTGTGTCTCGCTCTAGAGCGAAAGGCTGTGAAGTGTTTATTGCGTGCAGCACTGAGTAAAGTGCTATCGGGCGAAACATCACTAGACAGAAAGTCGAGTCTTTCTGTTCACACTTGATCGATAACTGGATTAAATATGGGAATTATTATTGGGAATTTTTCAACGCAAACCTTGAATTTGTTTTAGTTGAATTGAATTCACAATCCCGCACCCCAAACACTTTATTTTTATGGTAAAAGAAAGTCTTCAAATGTGCGAATAACATTGAAGTAAAATGTTTATTCCATACTAAAATTAAACACTGTACTGTACTCGCAAAATAATTTATCTGTGTGCTTGGGGAGTATACAATTTATATGTAAATCCCTCAAAATCACAGAATGTAGCAGTCAATAAGCGATCTTCTATACTTCAGACAGAGATTGTTAACATCTTTCAGTAACACGCTAAATTTCTAAATTGAATTTAAATAAACTTTTGATGAATTGCTAATTGGAATTTAGGAGTTACAAACTGCAGTTGCTACTGATTAGAATTTCAAACCAGGATAATTTATATCGACCTCTGGACAGAAGCATTAGTGCCATAATAAGATGTCCAGCACCCCGGCATGATTGTCTCATAAAATACATGAAAAATTTTCATTTCCAAGGAACTTACATGATCTCAATTTAGCAGCTGGATAACCACATTGTGCACAAGTAGATTTTTGAATATGATATGATGAGCGTCCGCACCGACGGCACAAAGTGTGCGTCTTATTATGACGTTTACCAAAACTCGAAGTACCTTTAGTCTGAAAATATGCAAAAATTTTAGTTAAATTTCATATTAGTTGCTGAAATAATAGCAGCAATACAATCTTTATTGAGCAAGCTTTTAAATAGTTACAGTAATATTGAGGAATTTAAGAGGATGTTTGTGAAAATTCCAAATTATATTCAAGGTAAAATATTACCCACCATATTTAACAGCGAACACCGATGAAAGGGAACACGGATGACAGCTTGACAATTCAGTTGTCATTTCACGTGTACTGCCATATACCCATGAATAAATTACGATTTGAACGTAGCAAAGTTGAACAAAAATTATTTAAAAATATATTTAAAATTTAGGTTCAATGAAAAGTCAGTGATCAAATGAAAAGTTAGCTGGGGCATAATCTTAAATTTGTTTTAACATTTGGAAAAATACCTCGGCCAACTTTTCGTTTTATCACAGATTTTTCACTGAACCGGAATAGGTCCTCTGATACTGTCTCGTGTAAACGTGAGTTTTAAATAAGTTGGTGTATTAGTGAAACGTAACCTGCAAACTATTTTTAAAATTTTTTTTTTGTTCTTTCCTGAAATTTGTGAGAATCCTTTCTTGAAATTTTCTGAACATGGTAGCAAGTTGCCGCTCTTGAGATGAGATAAAATACAAAAATATGTTTTTGTCATTGGAACCAGGCTTAAGGAATTTTATCCTCCTTAAAGAAAATGGTTGAGGTATGAAAAAATTAAGGTTGTTAACCCTGATAATGATTCAATTTTTTATCTACATAAAATAACAAAAAATGTAGGTTCCTTTTAAATTGCGAGTAGGCGAGAGAAATTATATGCTTGAAGGATGGCCGATTATCTCAAGAACGCGACCACCAAACACCCTTCTTATTCGCAATGCATTAGATTTGGACATTGATCTTATAGGGAACGGGAGAGAAAGAGAGAATGCAATTTCACCGCTTTTGGTGATTTAACCTAGTTTTTTTTCAAAGTAATGTTGATGGCATTCACAGTCAATATTTATTTGTCCCGTTGAGACACAACCTAGCTACTTCAAAAACCTGAAAATGTAAATTTTTCCCATATTAAAAACCAGTGCCACTCCTCAAGTTACTATGGGCCGAACACCTACTTTGTTTTTATCAAATTTTCTAAAAATCAGATTTGCTCACGCTTTTGTTTATACCATTTTCATAATTTTAAAAACCCATACGAATAAAAGAAGTCTAGTGCCAACAATAATAATCGCAGAGATATTCCCATGTAACACAAAATATATTCGCCACAATTATTTACATTGTCAATGAATAAAAAAAGGAAACTTTACTTTCGCTGTGCATTGAGCCGTCTGCGTTCTGCTTCCCTGAAGGCTCGCCTCTCCGATGGTGGAGCACCAACCTTCAGTCTAATAACTGGCGCAGTACTGGCATAAGCACCCGGATTGTAGGTCGGTTCATTACAATCAGTCCAGTCCTCGCTTGATTCTATTTCCTGATGATGTACAGGCGGTACATCCTCATTACTTCTAACAACTCCCGGGTCCACGACATGTTTGTACCTTTCAAAAGATGCTCGATTTGGACAGACGGAAACATGCCACTATAAGATCCAATAAAATGCTGATTAACAACACATTTTTATATATTTAAACTTACATTCATTTCCGGCTCACGGATCTTATGAGATTGATTGAAGGGACAAGTAACCAACTCGATATTCTTTTGCGTTTGGCGGCACTTTACAAGATGAGTCTCAAAGTGTTTCCGTAATGGCCTGTGCGCTCTCACGTACGGGCATTGGACTTCTTCATCGGATATAGGCGGTGGAATAGTAGCCATCCTCCAGATTTACCTCAACTGAAAACCTTACTGAAACTCAAATTACTTAATCGTTCGAAATTGCTGACCACGGCACTTTTTTACTGCTAAACACACTGAAGACACAGATCACTGAAGACAACAAAGCCGCTCTTACTTCCGTTATTAACAGTACAGTACAGTAATGTCAGAAAAATCATGGAATTTACAGGGTAAAGTTTTAAGCAAATACCGTTTTGAAGTATTGGGTGTGCCAATTCTGAAGGTATTTCTGGAAAAAAGAAGAAGGTGTAGTATAGTGTCAGTTTAAGGAAATTGTAATTTTTCGCTGGATACAGTCTTTAAAGAGTTTTGAATAAAATTATTGGAAATGGCACACTTATTGGATAGAGATGATGATATGGTGCAGTGTCCCTACAATCCAGCTCATAGAATGTTAAGAAAACGCCTTCAGCCGCATTTATCCAAGTGCCGACTGAGCTATCCAGACGTGGAATTAGTAAAATGTCCTTTCAACGCTGGACATTTAATCCCAGAACCGGAATACAGAGTAATTTCTTCCTTTCTTGTATTTAGTTTTGGTTATATCTTTAATTTCCCACTTTTAGCATCACGCTTCTACATGTCCGGATAGAGCTTCAGTAACAAATTATAAATACAATGTCCAGGTTGAAAAACCTGATGTGAAGATTACGCCACAAGAAAAAGTTGACTGTGATGATGATTGGGATGATGTAGAGGTGGAAACATACAATCCACAGAGGTATGCTAGTGAAGCTCAAATAATTAGAACAAGTGCAAACTCTAGTTTGCCCTCTGAGAAAAAAGCATTTCGTGCATCCGAACGTATTCGTCACGGTGAAATGGATATATCTGATGATGATGAGTAATTTTTTATGTGAGATCAATTCCATGTCCTACGTAATATATTGTAATATGAGTACAGTAGGATATATTAACAAGATTTATGCTTAATTTGCATTAAACAAGCTGAGGTCTTTTGATTGAGTGTTATTTCTTTCCCTGGTTATTCCCTTTGTTCCCCCATTTGGGTGCATTAACAAATCAACTCTATTTTGATAAGGGGCAAGATGTAGCGATTAAGATATATTCAATGCGACTTCTGGCCAAAATTTGTCTAGTTTTATGCAGGGCAGCAGCATTTTTATATGAAAGCATGCTATAGCTGTTTCTGATTTGTATAAAAAATGCTGTGAAATACTGAAGCAATCCAACCCCTGATTATGTCTAGTTTAGACTGGGGAAGTAGTCTTTTGTGTTAGTGCACAAACTCATTAGAATAAGTTCCAATATAAATAAACAGGATTGTGTAGGATTAACTTCGGTGTTATCTAGGGAAAACATTTTGATGTCAGTTCTACGTTAATTATCCATCAAATATCTCACGAAAAATATATTTTAACTTTTTCTGAAAATTAAAAATTTTTTCTTGCATTTCTGCGTTTTTTTAAATGTCGGTGTGCCAAAATAATCTGTTAAGCTGCTGGTCTAAAGTGTGCTGTAACCGTAAGACTAAAAGAAGAAGAAGCATGAGTTGGAGAAAACATAGAACCAGTTACAAGTGTAAATAGAAAAACATCGTAGCCCCTACATGTGCTTTTTGACAATTCGTTGAGCAAAGAAAATGCCTCCGGTAGCCGAAGAAAATAATTTGCTAATTTACAAAGGAAGTAATTTTTTGAAGCAAAGACTTGTGTTATCGACGCTTAGTGGGAAGCCGCTAAAAATTACCGACATTAGAAGTAATGACACAGAACCTGGTCTACGAGAATACGAAGTTAGTTTAATCCGTCTTTTTGATAAAATCACAAATGGTACAGTAATTGAGTTAAATACATCCGGGACTGCGCTGTATTTTAAACCAGGACTTCTTTTCGGTGGAGGATTCAACCATGACTGCAACGTCCAAAGGGGATTAGGTTTTATACTGCACTGATTTTAATAATGATCTTTGTCGTAAATATGAATTTCTGTAGGTTACTATTTGGATGTGCTAATAGCTTTGGGTCCATTTTGCAAGACTCCGCTTAAAGTAACTTTACGGGGAGTCACAAATAGCAAGGACAGCCCTTCTGTGGATCATATAAAAGCCTCTGCGATTCCAGTTTTAAAGAAGTTCTTGGTGGTTGACGATGGATTAGACTTGAAAATTACGAAGAGAGGTTTAATGCCTTTGGGGGGAGGTGAAATTATTTTCCAATGTCCTGTGCGTAAAAATCTTAAGGCTGTGCAACTTTTGAATTCAGGAATGGTGAAACGGGTGAGAGGAGTAGCCTATGCATCTAAGGTGTCCCCAGCATTAGTTAACCGCACAGGTAAACAGAGAAATTGATATAAGAATACAAATTTCGCATGCTGGACATTATTTTTTAGTGGAATCAGCAAAAGGAGTGTTCTTAAACTACATCCCCGATATTTACATACATACTGACCAAAACAGAGGTAAACTTTCTGGCAATAGCCCTGGATTTGGAGTAAATTTATATGCGGAAACAACTGAGGGAGTCTTTTATTCAGCGGAGCTTGTTTCTAATGCAAAAGACGAGGTAAGCAGAGTAAATATAAGAAGGCGTTGGAACTGGGATGTAAATAGTTGCTTTTATTCACAAATTCCTTAAGCCGAAAGATCTAGGATGAATTTCTTATTCCCACGAGTCCGAGAATTAAAGCTATAATCAAAATAATTTTGGGTTTTTGAATTTCCAATGATTTTTTTTGTTTTTACAGGGAAAGGGACCCTCGGTTCCCGAGGATTTGGGTAGAGAGGCCGCATTAAAACTTCTTGAAGAAATTTATCGTGGAGGTTGTGTAGATTCGACTTTTCAATGGATTGTAGTATTGTTCATGGCATTAGGGCAAAAAAATGTATCGAAATATTTGACAGGTATTACGATTTTTTCATAGTTAACTTACTTGAGAATTGAAGTGAATTTTAATATTAGGTCCACTGTCACAGTACACTATTCATTTCCTGCAGCATTTAAAGGACTTTTTCGCCGTGGTTTTTAAGTTAGAAAATCCTGACACCGAAGATTCCGATGATATTTCTCCGGGTGCTCCTAAAGTTCGTATGACCTGTGTAGGAATTGGTTATACAAACATTAATAAAAGGATTATTTAAGTTGTTTGTTTGTTTTATTCCTGATTTATTGTTGTGTGTGTGTTTTTAAATAAATGTTTGGAACTTCAATTTTAATTGCAGAACACTGAGGAAAATATCTGTCCAAAAACTGATTTTCTTCAATTTCCAGAGAAAATATTACTCTCAATGCAGACGATTGTTGTTTGTTTTGATAAATTTGTATAATTATTATCATTGGCTTGGCGAAAAACTTTGGAATTAAATTTTGACTTTTTGCAATTTTACAAACTCCCTCCAACTCTGTTTCTGATAATTTCCTGGTTCTTAGTTTTCAAATATAAATAGTAAGTTTCTATGGTTCATCAATGTACTGTAGAATATTTGTATTTAAAAAAACACGCATGTTATTCAAATCTAAAATTATGATAGTCAAAAAAATCGCCCAGAAGTCTAGAGTGAACAAATTTGAGAAATAAGTAAGAGACTCACAAGAACTTTGTCTCGGAAAGTTTTTTCTATGAGGTAACAACACTTTTTAATATAATTCCCTGTTTCGAAAAGGAAGCCTCAATCAAATTACCAAAACTAGAAACATTGTCACCTCAAGAAAAAAACAGCAAAAGGTGTACATCGAAAATTGCTGCATTGCAACAAAAGTTATTTCCTTATGAACAAGCAGCACGAGCAAATTTTTATTTTGCTAACAAGCAAATGCAATGCTATTACTTAACTTAATCAGAGTTCACGATCAGCGAAACTGCTCAACTAGCAGCTGATATTATTTACTCTTGATGGGTTCATTAACTTGAGCTGATTAAGTTTTGCTAGTGCAAGCAGTTCACTTCTAGCTCAAATGCAATATAAATTGTCCGTCTGGAATCGTTCAAATCAAGTTAATTCGATTTCCTTGGCGCAGAAAGCATTATTGGACAAAATGAAATCGATCGTATTTACTCTATTCGTTCTGGTGGCTTCGATTGTTGCCAATCCACATAATGGTTATCCTCGGCCAGAGAGTGCTTCCAGTTACCTTTATGCCAGGAGTTCTGAGGAAGAGTCGGCTTACAGAAACAATATAGGGCGCATACCTTCGGAACTGGTAGATCGGGTGCCTGATGCTGCTAACATTCTTCCAATGTCACTGGAAGCCCTTGAGGGAAGGGATGCTGAACAAACGGTGCACAGCTTGCAGGAAATTTGTAAGTTCATTGTTTTGCGTTTTTAACTATTATTTTGCAAACATTGTTCTTTCTTACAGGCAAAGTTGCTATCGCTACTGATTCCATCAAGCCTACCTTTGCTCCCAGCCGGGGACAAATTAATGTCCGATTACTGACCAAGGAAGGAGACACTTCAATCCCACTTAGCCATCCTCAGCAATTGGTCGATATCTCTAGCTTCTCTGAAAACAGTGACACTGTTGTCGTCATCTCAGGTACGAAATTGAATACTGTTGATGAGAGAAGTCCCTTGGCTAAACTGAAGTGGGCCTATGAGTGCAGAGGAGGTGTGAATTTCATTGTAAGTTTCTGAGAAATACTTTTCCAAGCCCATTTGCTAATGGGTATTTGTTGTTTTTACAGCACATCGATTTGGGCCATCACTTGAATACCGTTTTCACCTGGATGTCACTCGACTACGAACAAGTTGGTCAATGGGTTGGTGAATTTATCAACGAATTAGCCAAAATTGTTTCAGTCAGGAGTATTCGCTTGATTGGTCACGGTGTAGGAGCCCATGTAGCTGGTGCAGCAGCCAGAAAATACACCGAAATGACTGGACACTTGCTGCCTAGGATAACTGCTTTAGATCCTGCTGGTCTATGCTATAGGAGGCCACAAACTCTTTCAGGATTGCATAGAGGAGATGCTGAATTCATCGATGTTATCCATACATCTGCCTATGGTTTGGGAACTGTAGAATCAATTGGTGACGTTGACTTCTATCCCAATGGGTAAATGATTCAAAGGTGCTCTTCTAACATTTTCTTGATTTAATTGTGTCCATTACAGGCCTCAACTTCTCCAACCAGGAGTTACGAATCTGATTGCTGCTCATAATATAGCCATGGAATATTATGCTGAAACTGTTGTGCCCGGCAACGAAGAGAACTTCATCGCAAACAAGTGTAATTCAATGAAGAATATTCGAACCCCCGGCTGCCAGCTGAAACAGATTCCAATGGGTATTAATACACCTCACGATGCGAAAGGAAACTTCTTCCTGCCAACTAAACGCAGTCCACCATATGGACCTAATGCCGTACCAGGAACCCAACGTCACAACTGTCGCCGTTCCTAAATGTGATAATAATTGAAGAAAAAGTGAAATTGTTGCAGTTAGATAAAAAATAAATTGAAATTTTGTGTAATTTATAAAAATTTCTGAATTTTATTGGAAGGTTTATGATTTGGGGTTCATAATGTTCTTGGATGTTGTTTGGAAAAAATTACTGGTATAATGCTATTGGTCTAGGTCACCATCAAATAGCCCAAAAGTTTCTATTTGAGAGAGATTGAGACTGTTGTTGCCGTGATTTCTGCGTAATTCAGTAAAGAGATCGGTCTACATCCTATAGAACTGTTTCTGCGGAAATTAATAAACGAAAAAAAAACTTATTAAAAGGGAATTCATGATGAAACGGTCTCCGATTACAAATGCAATGTGGATCATAGCCACCTCTATGACTGTCTATTTTCTCCAGAGTTTGCAATTGTGAAGATTTTTTTTCACGATATCAGAGTACAGGGTATGAGGTTTTCCCTGTCTTCGGTTAGATTTTCTGAACACGTGACCCGTTTGTTGCTCAGATCCAGATGTTTAAAAAGTTGTTATCTCTGGTTGCCAACATCAAAATGTTGCCCATATTTTATGTCTGAGCTTGAATAATTGATCTTTCACTGGAATAGAAAAACTCAATGAATTTTACTCCTTGCTACTCCCTACTACGTATGATAGCCATTTTAATCTCTAAGGGATGCTCTATAACCTACAAAAAAAAAAACGAAATAAAAAGATTGAAAATGAATAAGTTATGACTTTTTCAAACCCTTCAGTTTTTCAGTGGCCACCCTGTATTACCTGAAAACGAAATAACTGGAGATATAACACAAGTTTTGTTGTAGTTATTCAACTTACACATTTTTTAATTTTGTACTTGTTGTTGATTAAAATAAAGTAAAATAAAGTAGTTACCTACCTTCTTCTTCGAGTTGCATTGCAAAACAATCCACACAATCACAACATTTCCGGGAATAAAAGAAGAGTTAAAAAGGTCGCCTATAACACACTAAAAACTTAATTGCAATCTTACCACAATGTAATCACTTCGGATGGCGAAAAAGAAATGTTTCGCCTATTTGATGAGATTTATTTTTATACCTACTTTAGGTACAGGTACTTAACGAAGTAATAAACTTGGGAATTCCAAATAATAATGACATCAATATTCTCGAAGTATGACCCATAGGAAAAACACTTTGCTATGGTGACCTACGAAAGTTGTGGCTTTCAGCAAACCTTAGGGTACGTATCCACCAAAATTTGTCTCGCACAATGTACGCGTACATTGTTCGCTACACTTTACACACGAAAATCTTTCAAGTTCAAGAAGTCTCGGACATTCAGTTTGAGAGAAACATCCGCACAAAAGCTTTTTTGTCCGAGACTTTGTGCACACCACATACAAATTGCCCATCATGTTTTCTTTGCTTTTAAGTTCGATGCGCACCCTAACATCTCTCTATACTCATTTAAAACTAAACAAAGCGCTGGTATTATCACATTTTTCCTTAAAAAGTCTGATATTTTCTAAAATAAACGGAATTGATCTTGAGGGTTGGATTTTTGTTATCTGTATTATTTAGGAATAACTTAGTTATTGAAGAGTTAAAAATACCAATTTATTTATTATCACAATACTTAACTTTCACGATTTCTAACATTGGGCATTTTTCCTTTGCACATCTAAACTAACGTTATTGCCATAGGGGTACGTACTTCTAGTTTGTAGGAAATAATTACCTTTAGAATTGGCCGGCATTGCCATGCCCATTATAATAGATTTCTGTTGGCATTTATTAGACTGAATATTTTTTAT